>MDJU01000110.1:0-70462 GCA_001721665.1 Trichoderma pleuroti
CTGCGCGCGAACGCGACTGGACGCTGGCCGGACATGTACCTGCGAGTCGTGCTTCGTCCGGTGCAGCAACCAATCTCGCGGCTCAGTCCTCGATAGACCCGGCCCCGACTTACTACTAGGTATAGATGCGTCCAAAGTACCCAGCCCAGTGTACCGTGCCGACTTTGGACTCGTCTCGCCTGGATGCACGCGCGGGCTGGATATTGAAACCGAGTGCCAGATGACCTGCTCCTTTATTGCGGCTGCAGTGTTAGCACTCGTACAGCGCATCCAACATAGTCGATACCTTGCGAGAAGCTGCCAACCTCGTCACAGCCCCGTCACCAGGTCTTTTTGCCTCGACAACCCAGAACATCACCCGAGCAGCTGTCTGTCGCCATGGCCATGTCACCTCACCTCACCTCACTGCGGGCACTCAATGCCGGCTGGCCGTTGTATCAATCAAGCAATGGCATCTGGAGGCGTTTCCTGTTCCAGAAATTGGCAAGGCACAGTGCAACCTGCATGGGTTGCACACGCAGGCATGCCATGGCTTCATGCCCGTGCCGATGAGGTGCGAGCACGACTGGAAGCCACCGGTCGATGCAACCAGACTACCTCCATCGACCACAGACGAAGCCGGCGGCTGTTTTCTCGTGTCTCGTCCGGACTTGGATCTGTCTGTCTGATGGGTCATGCGAGTACGGAGGTGGAACATTTCTATGTCTTGTTCACATTCAAACCCACGCGTTTGACATGGACGAGTCCTTGATGATCAGAGCCCTTGGTAACCAACATCAATATCAGCGCTCAGAAAGGTACCTACAAGTATGAGCTACTGCTAGTGCACTGCTGCTGCTCGGTGGAGCATCGCACAAGGGCTGTTGACTCGAGCACGCCGAGCCGGCTGTACTGTACTGTAGCTGGTACATGTGCCGACTTGGATGCAAGCAGCTTCGGCTCGCTCCCTGCGAGTGCGATTGGCGATCTGCATCGTTTCACCGCTGGACCAGACTGTGCGTGTACAGGCACGCCTCCCTGCCTACCAGCTACACTACTAGGTAGGACGAAGCAGAGGCATCAAGTGACGGGCGATGGACAGAGCGCGAGCGACAACAAGACCCAAGAATGCAGGCACGAAATTTGACCGAAATCCAAGGTCAAACTTCCGCTTAGGGCCCGGTACCTCGGTCAGGGCGCCCTAAAATCTAAGCTCAACTCATTTTAATCACCTAGTTTTTGCGGTACCATGTCAAGGTCGGATTGCTTCACTGCCCTTTTGGTGCTCGCCCAGGAATGGGGTCAGCTGCTCGCCACGGCCCTTGTCCTCGCCCTGCTCCAAGTGAAAAAAAAAAAAAAAAAAAAACAATGCAGAAGAAACCACATATCCATGGCGACCTACCACGGATACCTGGGTACGCACGAATACAGGCAGTAGTAGCACCAACGCACCAGTAAGCCCTTGCGAGTGCCACAGATGTCGCAGATAAGAAGGCAGCGGCTAGCAGAGCCCAGTGGCTGATGTACTCGTTACAAGCCTGGCACGCAGCATGACGGCGCTGGACAAAGTCACAGTCTCAAGACAAAGCAGAGTAGGTACACCGCCAGATGAGAGCAAGACACAAAGTTCACATCTGAATACACAGACGCCAGGTCGGTCCGGTAAGCCTTGGTTGGATCGGAATTGCTCTCTGGACCGTCTGAGGGGGCCGGTCGATTGATTGCCTGCCACATGGCGTGGACCAAAGGTGAAGATTGGAACCGAGCGGAGGCTGTCAGCGCTGAGCAAAGAGTCGAGGCCTGGCCTTGGCAGTGTGGTTTTTTTCTTCTTCTCGAGTTGATATTCTCTTTCGAGGGTCCGGCGGCGGCCTGGGGGTCGTCCGGAGGTGGGACTGGGGCGGGAGAAGACGAGAAAAATTCTATCCCTATCCCTGCTCTCTCCGTCTCGTCTGTAACTACTAAGGTACTGTACTCCGTAAAGCTTGGGATACGTTAGGACGACGGAACGGGGCCGTGTGGCTACGGGCAACTACTATTGCCTAGACTTGTTCGAAAGGTAGGGCTCAGCCTTGGACAAGTTTGAAATTAGACCATGTTGAACTCGTCCAAGCGGCCCCTGTTCCCGCACGGAGTACCAAGTACAGAGTACGAGTACTGGTACTGGTACGTGGTCAACATGCCATACCCATACATCTTACTCGTCCATTGGGCTCCAAGGGAGGAGATACGAGCCTCTGCTTTGCATGACAAGGGAGTGGAAATTTTTTTCTATTTTCTCTCTCTCTCTCTCTCTTCTTATGCTCTCGCTAGATCTGACTACTCTTTGCCCCTGGTCATCCTGATGAGCGAGGGGGGGGGGCTCCAATTACAGCGGGCCGGACCTGAAAATAACTAAGAATGGAAAGCCATGGTTGGCTGGTTGGCTGACTTGTTGGACCTGAGTAGCAATTTGCCATCCAGCCGGCGGTGGCGGCTGGCTTTTGGTAACTGGCCGAGGTTCTCTATGATCGCCGTGGATCGATGGAATCGCCGTACCCGAACATTCTTCCTCCGGGCCCTCTAGAACAGGCTGGCTTCGAAAAGGAGGTTCGGGGAAAAGGCTGGCCATGGCGCTCAACCACCAAGAGATCGAGCATTCCCATACCCACAATGCGCACCGCCGTTGACGACTGCGGGTACGGAGCATGTACTAGCATCGCTGCTGGGCCGCAAAGTATCCCACGCTTATGCGGACAAAGGCGAGGAAGCTCCGTATTTTGCGCTCCATCCCCGAGCTCCATCGCCAGTGCTAACCTCCAGGATTTCCCACCTAGCCAGAAATCTCCAGATTTGATTTGAAAAAAAAAAAAGCTGGAGCACGCTAAGCTGGTAGGGCTCTTGGGGAGGAACACAAGAAAACAAGAATCGATATTCCCCGGCCTCGACTGAACCTGAGACCAACTTGCGGAGAGCCCTTATGCAGGAGAGCAACTGGCGCAAAGTTTGTCCAAGCCGTCCGTGTTGCGGCAGCGCTGGCGGGCCGGCCTTTTGACGTTGTCTGCGAAAGGGCCAACGAAGCCACGTTCGTTTCCTGATTGGACCACGACGTAAACGGGCATTTGATGAAATTGTCCACGCAATCGAGTAAATTCCCGTCGTCTTTGGCAGTGCTCCTTTTCTTGCTCGAGAGATTTAGGCTTCAGCCACCGTTTGCCACCCCCCAGGGCCGTTTATAGTCTCCGACTTCTCCCGCTTGCGTCCAGAACACACGAGGAGCGCCACAGCGGACTTGTGGCTCTGTCATAGTTTTGCTCCCTGTAAGAGTGACAGCTATCAAACAAAAGAGGCACATTGACATGGCAGAAAACAGGCGGAGAAGCAAAAAATAAAAAAGGTAAAAAAAAAAACCATTCGAATAATACCAACGCCGCATGATTTGTCTTGCGATGCCGCCAATGGAAGAGACTGATATCGGCCGATTGGGAGCTCTCGATCAATGATCCGATCATTGCAGTGGATGTCTAGTCAAGATCTGCGAGGGGCAGTGCGGATTGAATGTACCGTAACATGGGCAGATTTCGTATCTATCTTGGCTCACCTCTCCGGACCCAGTGGCTACCCTTTTCGTGGACACTAGCTGCACCTGTTGTATCTCAATGATCGACGTTGTGTGGAGGATCTTCGTACTCTGTGGCTGATGAAGCTCAATTTCTGGGGGGGGGGGGGGGAACCAGACCCCTGTTCTGAAAGACCCATCCGCATGGAGCTATCTGAATACTACTACTCGCAGATATTCGTTGATCATTGATATATTGCCGCAACGTGTTTGAGCTGCATGTCTCGGATACCAAACGAACGACTGCGTATGATGGAGTTTGTCCAATCTTGACATGTTTGTAATGCAAAGGTTCCATGTTGGTATATGCATTTGGTAATATAAACTCGGCTGTGTAAGCTCGCGATGCCATTGGGCATGAGCCATATCGATAACCAAGATTCACCTGCTCGCTGAGGAAGGAGCGTCATGGCTGCTCCCCAAACACACCATTGGCCTTACTATCCAGGCGGCCACTTGGATCAAAACATCATGGTCGCTTCTACACTACACCACAGCCCCAACTCGTAACATGACCCGTCTGACCTAATTGATGCGGATATCGAAACGTAATACTATACGACTCGGGTGTTAGTCTGGAGATGATTTGTCTGTCTCGACTCTGCTCTGACACAGAGTTCCCCTTCTCCCACGACAGACACCTAATGGTGATGCAACCGATATGTAGCTACAAGGAAGCTACTGGCATCCGGATACCTCCTCTCATCTGATTGGGTACTCCAGGGCTATTACGAACTTTGACCAGCCAATCATGTCCCGGCCGCCTTGGAGACGGCATCGTACTGTACTCGTACGGTCAGGCCAAGCTACCTGCTTAGCACGCAGAGCTTCCCTGCTTGGGACCAACCTTTGGACGGCCAAGTCACCATCGCAGGTCCTCAACGGCCTATCAAGCTGCATCGTGGTGGGATGGCTAGCGCACAGCCCCTGTTAATGCGGCGTCGAAGCCTGCTTCCCCCACAATTCACGACGCCCCCGGCTCGCTCCCCAGTGCTGCCACCCGGAAACGACAGTCGAGGCAGCCAAGCAGGATGCGTCAATGTTTTCGATATGGATTTTTTGTTTCTCTGCGGCCGAGATGGATGCCGCATCACGGAGCTGCAGGCATAGCGCGGTGGCGAGGACGAAGCGGTGCAGAATCCAATCACTGCCAGAGGAATTCAACGTCAGCAAGTCAGCAGTCAGTCAGGATAGCCGCTGTGCCCAAGGAGACCCCGCCCGGCGAGGCACTTGATGCTCGATGCAACTCTGCACCTCACTGGGAAAAGTTCCGAGGGCTGAAGTTGTTTTGCCCTCTGGCTCGGTATTCCAGTTATTACTGCATTCATGACTCCCGGTCTTGCCGATATCCAATTGCTACCGACAATCAGACCTCAATCCCTGGAGGACAAATCCACAAGCTTCAATGTTGCCCTCCACTCGGGATTATCACCAATACCACTACTACCAATGCGTGCTACCTTCGGAATATAGGAATCGATAACCGCCAGATGTTGGAAAGAAATGGCAATTGGATAATAAGCGATCCCATCCAGCCCCGCAGGATGGCACTCTACCGCGGTACGGAGTCCGTGGAAGGGGGGGGGGGGGCGTATGAGTGCCCGAGATGCAAGAAAGAATGGACCACGCCCTCTGCCGGAACATTATACACGGACGAAACGTTGGAACTCGAAGCGTGCAGCTACGAGGCCAACACCCTCCCCGCACAGCTGGATGCTTGCTGCCTCACGACAGGGTCTGGTTGCTTGCCCCACTGCCAGCACCGATGAAGCTCGTCGAGCTAGAGGGGCATGCATAAGAATAACTTGAAAGCTTCGTCTGCAGAGCAGAGTTTGCTGACACAATTGGGCATAGCACAAACAGGTAGTACGATGCATCACGGCTCCCTCAACACCATCTCCTCAAAATGGCTCGCACACTTCCAAGGTACAGCCATCTGTCATGCAAAGCTAATCTGAGCCTGGATGCTCGGTCGCCTCGCTCAAGAGAGACGCGGATATACGGAACACTGCCAGCTGTAATGCATACCCGCTCGTATTATATCGCACATCCCTGACTCATTCTCTCCCTCTCCTCTCCGTCTCTCTCCGTCTCCTCCTCTCTCCTCCTCTCTCTTCCTTTATCTCCAAGGGTGATTGGTCTATTTTTACCTTGGCTCAGTCATAACATTGACCGAGTAAAGAGCATTTACCGGCACCAGGTTCGCCCGCATCACTTTTCACATCTCCGTCTTGTGTTTCCGGACCCCTGCTGTACAGGGACAGAGATGGACTGGCTTGAAAAGTGATATCAGCTGCATTAGGCCCAATAGCACCATTTGGACATGTCACTCTGGATTTGCCTTTTCTCACCTCACACTGCAACGACGCTGGAGCGGGTGCCGCCCGGCTTGGCCACATGTCCGTTCCGTACGAGGAAAGGAAAGCTTGTCGACAAAGGGCGGCGTGATGCTCTGGTCATGGCTGACTCGGCGAATAGACTTTGCCCATCCCCCTTGGGCCTGCGTTGGCTCCGTCGATATCTTGCCATGGATGGCCTATTGTCACCTACCTAAATGTGATACTCTTACTGCGCCGCCGTGCGTTGCATCTGCCCACGAGACAGCGGCTGCAGAGGAAATGCCACTTTGAAGATGTGCTACACAAGGCACATTAGCCCTTGCATTGTGCAGCCGGTCAGCGAGGAAATAAATTAATCACGGTACTTGTACTATTTGCAAATCCGGGGTGTTTGTTCCCTATCTCGCTCCTGTTGCGAGCTAGGCGCGGCACCTTATCTCGCACCCTGCCCGCTGCATGCTATGTTGTGCAGGAGGACATTTGCTCCGTAGATAACCGGCCATCGGGGGAGGGAGAAAAGGATTACTGTAAAAGAATTACTACTCCCTTCTTCACCTGGGGAACCTTTGTTATCTCTTGCGGCGTGCTCCGAGCGCCTCGCCTTTGCGGTTTACAAGGGGAAAGGGCAGCAAAACCTGCTTCGTTGCAACTAGAGTCGTCAAGAAGCTCTTATCTAAGACTGCATGCGTCTCGTCTCGTCTCGTCTCGTCTTCTCCCTGGCACCTTTTACTGCAGTACTCTGTACCGTAGTCCATGGAATATGCAGCTGTATGTACATGTACGCGCCGGGGAGCCTCCGGGGTGTGAAGCCGCCAATCCTGATGGAGAGGGCCGAGCCAAACTTTTTTCGACGCCTTGGCTTTCATGGTCAAGAGACCTGCGCTCCTTTTTTTCTCTCTCTCTCTCTTGTACAGCCAAGGCTCGATTATTATGCACCTCTTGCGTGTGTTTACATAGTACTCGTACTCGTAGAGAGGAAGGATTTAAACATCTCAAGAACCTTGTAGGCGAGTTATGTTTTGGGGAAAAGGGGAGCTCGGGGAATTCTAACGAGTAAATGGCAACTTAGTACTATATGCCCCATCCCCGGTTTTTTTATATCATAAAAGACAGCCATATGCGAATAGTCCACGAATCGATTTCGTGTGGCGGCGTGCCTGGAAAAAGCCAAGGCCGGCGCTCCCCTTTGAACGACGCAAGAAAGGCAGTGGCTTTTCTTTTTGTGCCAGTTGAACCCTTTTTTTTTCTTGTCGTGCGAGTGGTGGTGAGTCTTTGGTGAACGTGGTCCCCTGGGCTTTTTTTGCTGGTTGCAGAAACTAAACAGCGGTGGCGAAAAAAAAAATGACGGACCTGGCGCCCTTTTTTTTTTTTTGATGGAGGGGGTGTCGAGCTATCTATCTATCGGCCGTGAATTCTTCTGCCTGCTGCTAACTGTATGATGGCCATGCTTAGGTTGGAAGAGCTTGAAGATGCAATGTGTTTTCAGCAATCGCTACTGTATCTATCAATGTAAATCTACTACTGCTAGAGGAAGCTGGAATAAACCTTGACCCCAGGCTTCAAAGCTGGGACGTTTTCCAGGCTTTGGACCTTTAGCCCCGGCTGTCGGAGCCAAGTTTTCTGGGGGGGGGTTGCGGGCAAGAGATAACTGTGCGGGTGAGTGGCTTGCAGGAAAAAAAAGAGATTTGTGGTGGCTTTTTTTTGATACGAAAATAAAGGAGGCAAGGTGGAAAATTTAGATATCAGACGTTACATGGCTTGTAGCTTCAGCTGGAGGGGGGGGGGATATCCGTGATCCGCGGGTGATGTCGTGAGTGTAAGTGAGGGGAGAGATGACGAAGGTGACTGACAGCTCTTTGGGGGCTGGAAGCTTTTTCTTTTTTTTTGGGTGAAAATGCATGAGGTTGCGGGATTGGTTTTTTTTTTTGGTTTTTGGCGTTTTGTGGGATTTGACATTTTTATTTTTATTTTATTTTATTTTTGTCTTCTATTTTTAATCCCTTCTTTTGAGTTGGATGTGGAAAGACTGTTGCAAGTTGTTATGTGAGCTCCCTCCTTGTAGCGCTGAGAATATCAACACTTTTTTTTGCTTCACCTTGTCGGAACAGCTACATTCTCCTGCAATCACCGCAAAAAAGCCCTCCAAAAGGCAAATAACAGGGCACCAATGCATAGCCCTGATAAGTGGGATTGCCTAAAAGAGGGCCATTGAAAAAAAAAAGCTGGCAAAGAAAAAAGTGCTGGCTACAAGGCAACTTGTCGGTGTAGACAAGGTAGACCAAAGCTGGGAAGCGCTGCCAAATCCTGTCAAGTTCCGTCTCCTTGTCATCTCCCTTACGCCCCTAGCGTGGACTCAAAAAAAAAAAGAACTCATATAAAAAAATATAGCGAGAGGGACTTCATATGCCATGAGCGAGATTTATGCTTTCCGCTTGATCCAGTATCCATGACAGCTGAGAAACGTGCTGGACTAGCTTCTGGTACGGTGCTTTCATCTGGTTCGTCCACCAACCTTTGAACCGGGTTGGACATGCAGGGTGGGAAAACAAGAAAAAAACAGGAAATTTGCGTGATCAATTGATTCGAGGGGGATATGAGAATTTTATCGGCACCGCCCGCTTATCTTTGGAGAAAAGCAAAAAGGCACTGATGCAAGAGAAAAGGAGATGGCGTTTGGGAGTAGGCTTAGAACGGCACGCCGGCTTCATGCTCTTGTCGCCATGGCGGCCGCCCGCAAGCCCGGCTTCTGCAAAGATAAGGTTCATATCCGCACCCTATTGTTCTGAATCTTGCGCTGCCGATCAGTGCTCGTACTCCGTGTGGGTATCGACAAGAGCTTTGTAGCGAGTACGTTTTCCTCTACCTACTAAAGCCAAGGGCAGAGCGAAACGAGGCGTCGCGCCCTCCCGTACTGTAGGGCTGGGTTACGTTCCATAGGGGGGGGATCGATCGGCCTAGGATCGCGGAGCAAAGGCGACTGAGGGCGGGAGACGGAAACTTGCACAAAACATGCGCTTTGCGGGGGCCACGTCCCTGACCTCATGGATCAGGATCTGGCCGTCCTTGTCCGCATCGCCTGGCGTGAGCAGCACTCCAATCTCCTTGTCGATGCGCTGGCAGATGTCGTCCAGCGGGGTTGCGTCGTCCGCCTTGACGGCGAAGCAGTGGGCGTGGACCATCGGGAGCTTCGCCTCGGTGTGAGGGGCGAAGAGCGTTTCGTGGCCCTCGTACAGGCCGCGGAAGTTGTGAAGAAACTCTATAGCTGAGGCAGGAAGGTTCATGACAAAGTGTGAGACCGTGGGCGGCACGGGGATCCGGATGGGTTCCGGCCGCGGGCCTGGAGCGCTTCGCGATACTTTTTGAGGGACGAGGGCGCAGTCTCCTCGCCGGGATGCTTCCAGGACCAGGTCGGTTCCTTGCTTGATGAAGTCGTGTCCGTCCTCGTTGAAAGGTTTGACAAACTCCGAGACCTGCCTCTGCGCGTCAGTAATGCAAAAACGTCAGAGTGATGATGGAGGGAGAACGCTGCCCACCTTGTTCCTCTTGATGATCTCGGTAAGATACTTGTAGCTCTCGGGATTCTTGTCATTCGCCCAGACGAACACCCCTTTTACCAGTCAGGGACAGCAAAAGGTCCAATTCCAGCCATGAGATCAATCACGACCTCTCCGGGCTTGAACAGGCTGACAAGACGCTGGTGTTCGGTACCGAGCTTCGTGTTCCAGTAGACTTTGGAGTAATCGAATTTGAAAACGCAGCCCGCCTCGCTGACTTCGACGAGCATATCGTCGGGTCCGGCCAAGACCTCGTAGCTAAAGGTCCGATACTCGCTCTCTGTGCCGACGTTGTCGACCTTGTTGATGACGGTACGGATTGTGGGATTCTTGTCCATGATGACTTGAGCAATGATGGTCTTGTAGGGGAGGTATTGCCCCCGAATGTTGAGATGAGCTTTTTTTGTAGTGGTAAGCTTTTGGTTCATGTTTCTTTAAAAAACTTTCTGTAGCAAGATGAAGGGGTCCAACTCACCGACGTGGCCAGCCGTGTTGAAACCAACGGGGATTTCCCCGTGTAAGTCTTCTGGAAGGATGGATCTCATGACATCAACTATTTCTATGCGTTAGATTGGCCATTCGTTTCACGTCAAGTTGAAAATTCAAGTGTCTCGTACGATAACTCCAGAGATCATATCCAACGTGCACCTCATAAGGGACAATCTTCAACTCTCCCAGCTTCGAAGCTTCCTGCAACACCGGGCTCCATGTTTCAGGCACTTGTATATCAGTTAGCCATGAATCTCTCATTCTCGCCACACTCATAAAAAAAACAAATGCTATTTCAGTCTCGCTTATAAACATACCATCTGGCTTGATGTGCGGCTTCAACACAAGACACTTCTTGCCTTGTGCTGCGAGAGTCGCATCTGGATCCGCCGCACAGACATCGAATCTGTCCAACGCAAAGATCTCCCTTGTCTTTTCAAGCTGCTTGCGGTACTTTGAGATGAGTCTGTTGTCTCTTATTGAAGCCGCTGCCGTCGGGAGCGTGTTTGAGAAGAGCGACCTATCCAGTGCTTTGGCCGCTCTGGCAGCAGCAGGGGCTCGGAAGAGATTCAGCATAATCTGTTTATCTGAATCCTGTATTTTCACATAAATCTCATAATTAGAGTACCTCTTCATTTGGTACTTGAGGCAACATCATCGCACAACTCACATCCATGTCGAATATCTGGTCCGCAAGATCAGCGTCGTTTCTTGCAGTATTACTCACTCGACCAGGGTTGCAAGGCTGAGATGTTGAAATTTTGCGTGCGGAGTATATCTTCGCCGTACCTGCACCGCCACACTACCCAAGATCGGACAGTGAAGTGGGTCGAGAGCCGTGGCGCGAGCTCAAGATGGCAAGGCTGAAGCTGTGATGTCACGATTCTCGAAACATGTGAACGCGCTTTGATCCTTTACAACGAGTTGAACACTTTGTTTGGCATGGTTTCCGCACATGTTTTCAATCATACAGACGCGGCATTTGACCTTGAAAAGAATGTCACAGAAACGGACAATTGATGCATTCTTTGCACCTGCTGCAAAGCGACCCCGTAACGACGTCGCCGGGGAAGAAAACAGTGTAGAAAGTCGAGATGAGATTGTGCGTCTGGACGTGCCTTGATAGGATTACATATTTGATTACTTATTATTGTGCAGATTCTCACGTCACAGCATCCAAAATACCCATTTCCCATTGCTCAACTGTCCACGTCAGTAAGCAAAGAGCTATCATCTCTGCCAGCTCGCCCTGCCCGGGTCATCAACAACGAGCCAGACCTGGACCTCTTGTATTTCGAGCCTTATATCCCAGATTACCTTGCGCGTCAGCTGTTTCAACAGTTGAGAGCAGAATTGCCGTTTTACCGAGTAGAGTACCAAATCAAACGAGGAGGCATTGAGTCTCAGGTACGCACGCCAAGGTAAATCTTTCAATCCAACAAGTCAGTACGCACGAGAAAAGTCACAAGCTGATTCATGGTGTGAAAGATGGACAACAGTGTTTGGTCTGGATGAAACGTCCACATTTGACGACAACGGCACCGTGATAGATGCAAATACGGGAATAAAGGTACCGCCCGATAGACGCTATGATAAATGTCCTCCTCGGCCGCTTCCCAAATGTCTCGATGAGCTGCGCCAATCCACCGAGGCGGCAACGGACTGCACGTTCAACTTTTGTCTAGTCAACTATTATGCCTCTGGTGCGGATAGTATTGCCTTTCATAGCGATGACGAAAGGTTTCTTGGTCGCGATCCCGCCATTGCCTCCTTTTCGTTGGGCGCTCGACGGGATTTCCTAATGAAGCACAAACCAGCACCTCCAAATCAGGGAGAAAGCTCAGCTATCAAAACAGGAGTGATCAAATTTCCGTTGAATAGCGGGGACATGATTTTGATGCGGGGGAAAACACAATCCAACTGGCTACATTCTATACCGAAGCGCACGGGAAAGAACCAAGATGATGGAGGAAGAATTAATATAACTTTCAGACGGGCCAAGATCAAAGAAGGGACAGAAAACTATTACAACTATAACGTCGGAAGTGGTCCCGTTTATCGATGGAACAAGACGAGTGGTACCATGATGCTATGGAAGCCCGCATGAAAACAAAAAAATTATGGAGAGAATATACATCTATAAGGAAATGGATATCTGCAGCGTTGTCTATGCCGATTTATTTGCCGCGTCGCATCTGAGCGGAAGCAAAGTTCCTCAGGGCCTTTAGGAACACCTGGTAGCCAAACGTCTCGTTGTCTTGCAGGCAGAAAATCTCAGTTAGGCGGATTTGCCACGGAGGATAGCCCGACAGCTCGACATAGGGGGTGAAGAGAATCAACAAGTCCGGTTCCGGGAAGATGCCCTCTGACAGCTCGGCATCGACGAGCTCCTGAGAAATGTCCCGTGGGGAAATCTTACCCCGTTGCGACATATCGGCAAGGGTTCTGGTGAGGTCAACGATGGACTCTCTTCCATCCTGGTAAGAGATCAAGTGAAGCTGTAAATGGCCGTTCCTGCTCTCTTCAAGCATTCGCGTAGGGAAATCATCCTTGTGGGGGGAAGTCACGGAGAGCGTCGGGTGTTCAGTGCCAAAGTAAAAGGTGAACTTTTGTATGACGGCTTCGTAAACCCGAGGCATGTGTTTCTTCAAGACCCCTGTTTTGGTTGTGTCAGTCCTTGGCACCTACAAGGGACGTGGGAATTTGAGAGGGGAGCTCACCTGATTTCTCGTATATCGATAACAGGGGAATCTCCGCACAAGCACACCACGTCGCAAGCTCGGCGGTTTCCTCAATCAGCCGATCAATGTCGTTCTTTGCCCTGTGGTTTACCTCCGTCTTCAAAATTGCGCTGAGATGCTTTGGCTTCTTGGTCAGCCCCGTGATGTCCCGTCGGATGTACTGCGGCGTGGCGTGGTGGTAGTAGAGAATGGACGAGATCTGGTAGGCCACGCCGTGCCATGTCTGCCGTGACTTGATGTATAGGGAAAAGATGCCATGCATCACGGCGAAGACGAAGACGAAGATTTGGTTTTTTAGGAAGCGTCTAACTCCGAGCCGGGATCGGCGCTGTGCCTGCGAGGCCTTGCTGTTCACGGCGGCCGGTCCATCGTTTGGCGAGGGAAGCGAGGCCTGTCTGCTGTTAGGGATGTTGTCGCGTAATCTCGAGTCGCAAACTGCTCATACCTTGAAGATGGCCTGTCGCTGAGCCTCGGTAAGAAGATGGTGGTCCCGCTGTTCGTCGGCCCTATACGCCTTTGTGTCTCGAACAGACATGGGCATGCTGAATCTTTGCAGTCTCGAAAGACTGTCTCACTATACTAGCAAGGCGAGGCGACAAAGGAGAAAGCAGTCGAAATTAGGGAGCCGAAAAGCCGTCCAAGGTGTATGAATTATATGGTTTGCGGTTGGTGTTGTAGGTAAAGGTTTCAGTCGGAGGGAATCGAGACCAGCTGCACGCCCTTTGGGTTGTGGCAGCTGCCCTTATGGCGAATCAAGACGCAAGCTTGACGTGTCCATGCAGCAATGGAATTGCTGGGAGGAAGAGTTGGGGGAGGCGATGCAAATGAGCTGCTTTGTCTCGTCCAAGCAAAAAAAAAAGGTACCTGTCGCCGGTACCCGATTTGATGGGATTTGCATGTGTCCTCTCTCCTGAGTGGTCCGACGAGCCACGACGGCCTGTGGCGCAGTCGCAAGGTCGCTGCGAGGTGTGGCGTGGCGGGGGCCTAGCAGGCATGATACCTGCTAAACAGCTTCAAGTGGTCACGTAAGGTGCTGCTGGACTGCCATTCTAGGGGAGGCATCGCACAGCGCTTCCATCCTACGACGACGCAACACGGCAAATCTGGTCTCGGGCGACCGTCGAGCACCGCATCACATGAGCGAACGGCGCAGATGTACTTCAATTGCAACATAACACAACACACGACATACATGTAGCCCGCTGAGCTTCGCCCTGCCGCTTGCCAACCATGGACCGGTCCAGCGGGCCCAAGAGCATCTTCCCAAAGGGCCCCAACTTCACCCTCGACGACTTCTCCAACAAGGACTTCATAGTCAGGGACTTTGTTGATAGTCTTGCCGAGAGTGCTATGCCCTCTGGCCGTCGCTCGGGGCCGTCTCAATCCACCACTTTTGACCCAAAGCCGCTCATCAGAAGCTTTGAGAGTATGGGCTCCGATTCTGGGAGGCGAGAAAGGGGCCGCTCACGCTGACTGATGTCTCTCCAGATGCCTTATCTCAGCTTGCCGTCCTCGGAGATGAGCTCCAGGAAAAGGAATCCGAGCTCCTTTCACAAGTGCGCCGGGCCGAAATCCAACACGACCAGACACTCGATACCCTCGGCCGCAAGCTCGACGAAACCATGGAGTCGTTTGAGGCCCTAGACATTTCATTAAATCCCAACAGCACAAACGGCAACGACGCGAACGGAAAGCCTGATACTGGCGGGAACATTGCCGTACAGATTGGAGAGAAGTTGGACGACTTGGACAAGAAGAGGAGACGAGCACAGGACACCATCTTTTTAATTAGTTGCTGGACAGAACTCAGCGAAACTGGGCTATTGTCGTCCCTCGAAGATATCCGGCGGCAAGGAGGCGCAGAGAACAAGGTGCGATGTGCCGTCATTGCTCGTCAATTGATGAGAATCAGCCAGCAGCTTGACCCGCTGGCATGGGGAACACGGAATGGCAACAGGGCCAGTATAGCCAGTTTCGCCACGTTGACAAACAGAGCGCGCAATACCCGAGAAATCTTGGAGAAATTCTGCGAGACGCTGGAGCAGGACCTATTGCAGCAGTTCAACAATAGCTACCGGCGGCAGAACTTCAACGACATGATGGAGTGCGCAAAGGTGCTATACGATTTCAACGGAGGCGCCAGTGTCATTGCGGTTTTTGTAAACCAGCATCAGTTCTTCATTGACCGGGACCAATTAATGAGCGACGAAATGGCAGCCGATGGCGAAATGTGGGAGGCTTTGGCCGACCCGGACGTGGAGCCGCCGGGCATCGAACCGAGTCTGCAATCCCTCATTGACGAGGTCAAGATTGTCATGCAAGAGGAATCCTTCATTATCAAGCGGGCGTTCCCTTATTACGAGACGGTGCTCATCAAATTCATACAGCGCGTCTTCCAGCAGTCTATACAGCAGCGACTCGAAAAGGTCCTCGACAAAGCCGAATCGGTGTCCACCCTGGCGTTTCTCAGATCCCTCCACTCATCGAGAAGTTATATCGGCTCCTTGGTAGAAGACTTGAAGATGCACGGCTTGACAGAACACCCCGAGCCTTGCTCAGCGCAGATTGCGCAGGCTTTGGATCAGCAGCTGGACGAGCTCTTTGTCCCCTTTCTTGTGGGAAGTGTCTATATCGAGCGGGAGAAGAAGAGCTTGGAAGAATTATACGGCTCTTTGCTCTTCAAGTTTAGTATATTCCACTCAAGGCGAAAGAAGGCGCCATCTTCTGGGTTCATGGCCTCTTTGACCCAGCAAGGCACGCAGATAATCCAATCTGCCAAAGATGCCTATCTTGAACGTCTCGAGTCGTCAGAGCTGTCAGCCACGCAAAAGGCCATGATGCTGCGAGTCGCCGGCCTATCAGACAAGGGCGATAATAAGAATGAGATTGAGGTAACAGATGAAGATGGAATACTAGGGGTGGCCAACGCAAAGAGGATGCTCAAATGGTTGGCGGAGAGTGTACAGAGAGTACTCGAGCTTGGGTCTCAGATCGATACACCGAAAGACGTCAACATATTGCTCAACCTGCTGCTCACACACATGGGTCAGGTTTATATCGAGACTGCCCTCGAGGCTGCACATTCTCAGGCCACCATCTTGGAGAACACAAAGATTGAGCCAGACATGTCCTATCTACCGCCAATCCGACCGGGCGTGACGATATCGGGCCTCATGGAACGATTCATCAGCACGGTCCTCATTCGACTCGCCGAATCCAACACGACCGTGCGCAAGAGCATGGAGGCACAGAAGAAGATGGCCATTGACACGATTGAAAAGAAGACAAACGCCGTGATCAAGATATCAATCGACGTCGTTGTGAACTGGGTCATCAAGTCGCTGGGCACACAAAAGAAGCAGGACTTTAGGCCCAAGGACGGCGAACTGGAGTCTCTCCAAACGGCCACATGCCTGCACATCTGCCAGTTCCTGGCGCGGGCGAGCCAACTGGCCAGCCAGGCCATTGACGGGCACAATGCGGAAAAGTTCTTTAGCGAGCTGGGCCTCGTGCTTCACTCGCACCTGTTTGACCACTTCAAGCGGTTCCAGGTCAACGCCACGGGCGGCCTGATGGTGACGCAGGACATTGCAAAGTACGTGGCGACGCTGCGGGCGTGGCCGCTGGCCAAGGACGTGGAGATGGCGATTGAGATGCTTACGGAGATTGGGTCGCTCTTCATTGTCGGTCCGGAGGCGCTGAGGGAGAAGGTGAGGACGCTGGCGCCCGGGTCGAACTCGGTCAGGGGGAAGCTGTCAAAGGCGGATTTCAAGGCGTTTGTGGAGAAGCGGGACGATTCGGGGTCTGTGGGCATACGGGGTATTTTGAGCGGTTTATAATCTATACGAGTATATATATATATATATATATATGTCGCAACCCAGATGGATGGTTTTTATGTTTTTTTTTTTCAATTTCTATTTTATCCTGGTTTCATGCCGTGTTCTTAAACCAAGCTTCGATGAGCACTCCAAAAGTACCACCTGAACCAACCATACATGATCATATCCGCCAATCCTTGATTCTATAGACTCATTTTCATTTCTTTTGTCATGTTTTTTTCCCTTCAAATTTCTTGTTTCTACTCTATTGCCTCACAAGTCTCGCCTCATTCCCTTCTGCCCAGTGTGCTCCTCAATCTTTTCATCCAAAAAGTCAACCAAGTCGGCCATATTGGTGAAATCCACCAACTTGGCCCTCTCCTTCTTGTTCAACAGCGAGGACTTGTCGTCGCCCATGCCCGGCGCACACATCTCCTGCACGTGATGCACAACCAACTTCAATGGCAGCGGACACCGCGCCACATTACACATGAAGGTCTCGAGCGTCTCCCACGGACACGCCGAGTGGCCCGCGAAGAGGGCCGGGTTGGCGAGGAGGCCGCGGGCGGACATGAAGCCCGAGAGGTTCGTGTTGCTGGGCCTCGGCTGCTGCGTGGAGATGTTGTTGTTGCTGCTGGGGGGGTCTTGTTTGATGGTGAGAGTGGCGAGGTCGGGAGGGGAGGTTGATCTGATGGGGAGGGTGGCGAGGTCAAAGACGTCGCCGGAGAGCAGGATGGGGAGCGTGCGCGAGTACTTTTCGGTGAGGATTTCGAGGGCTTCGGTGAAGATGGGGGTTGTTGAGGGGGTGTGGCGAGTCCGAGGATGGATGGTGACCCAGTCGACGAGGCGGTTTTGCGGGTGTCCTATGACTGTGTCGAGGTAGTCCATTGTTCTCCTGGGCGAGTGTGAGTGTGAGTGCTTCACTTTTAGTGACAATATATCGGCCCCCCTTACCTCAAATCGTCGTGAACCCGTATCTTGACGCTCACGCTGCGGCCCTGGGGACTCTCCATGTCCTCCTCCATGCCCACGGCCCAGCCGTCCCTGGCCAGATGCTGCCTCGTCTCCACCACCATGTCGCGCACCAGCTCCCTCTTGTTCATCAGCGCCGCCCCGAGCGTTTCCGCACAGGCCCACGACTGAGGACACCCGCAGTTGAGGTCCACGCCCGCCGCAAAAGGCGCGACGAGGGTGGCGGCGCGGGCGAGTTCCAGGGCCACGTTTGCGCCGAACTGGACTATGGTGGGAGGCTGGACGCCGGAGGTGGACACTGTGAAGTCTGTAGGTATCTCGTTGGCCTTGATTCTTTCACATTTTCAATTTTTTTGGAAGTTGACGGTGGTTGAAAAGGCATACCGCTGTCTCTGGCAAACTGGTTCCTGTTGAATTCCTTGGCCAGAATCATGGGCGTCCAACACAGGTCGACGCCATACTTGTGAACCGTCTGGCGAAAGGCAAGCTGCGCCGGCGATGCTCGTCAGCTCAAACTCTTCAATAATTTTGAGGGACCATGAAAAACACATTGCATCTCTCAAGACTTGCCTTGCTGTAGCGCACCATGGGCGCACAGGCATACAGAAACCGATCCTGCCTCCTCGCAGCATCAAAGATCTTGAGCGGACTAGGAAATGTCACAGCGAGTTAGTCATGATGAGTCCAAGCCTTACCCTGCACCGCTGAAAACTCGACGCCTGGTTTTAAAAAAAAACATGTCCATGTGTTTGTTTATTGGGTAGACTCACTGTGAGGAGGCTGTGGGTGTATCTTCATCTCTGGTGATGGACCCCATGCTGGGCAGCTCGAGGCTCGTTTTGTGTGTTTTTGATATGATTTGGGCTTGTGTAAGTTTTCATTGGAAGACGATGACCAGACTTTGGTTAGTGTTGGTGTGAATAAGCCCGTTTTGGCCTGGATTAATTACCACTGCAATCTGAGGCTAGACAAGACGCCAGCCCCACTGCACATCACTGGCACTAAAAGTCTTGGCTGCTTAGCTGGGTCGAAACATTTCAACAACCTCTTATAAGTGTTAAATGCCTGAATAATTGTTTCATCAGGATAGTCATGGGTCATGTCACTAGTCTTGACGACAAAAAAGCACACAAGCTGAGAGTGTAAATCATGGTGTATTGACTGATTCCCCCCCCCCATTCACTTGCCTCAAAGGGCGTCTATGTAAATTGCTTGACCCAAACGGTATAAGAAAAGAATAGAGAGGCCAGCCTCGCCGCAGGGGATTATGAAATTATTGTTTGCTTTTCCGCACGCTTCCTCTGATAAAAGAAAAAAAAAAATCCCTTGACTCATTGTACATGTTGACGTATATTCACACAATTTGCCCATTCATCCACCCAGTCGTTCAGCACTTTAGATGGCGAAAGCAACGGCAGCGCCAACGACGGCCATGGCCATGCCGCTGACGGAGCCAAGAGCAGCAGCAGCGTTGGTGGTGGAGGCCACAGCAGGCGCACCGCTGGTGGCGCTGCTGCCGCCGGACTTGGTGGCAGAGGCGGCAGAGAGGATCTTACCACCAAAGACGCCGGTGCTGGGAGACTCGTTGGTGGTGATCTTCTGGGCAGCAGCCTTGAAGGTGTCGATGGTCTTGGCGGAGGATGCGTTGGCGTTGACGGCACCAACCATGCCGGCGCCGCAGTGGTTGCCGGTGGTCTGGGAGCAGTAGAACCAGATGGGGGTGGTGTTGTTGACCTCGACCTGGAAGACGTTCTCCTGGATATAGCTGTCAGTACACATGCGGCTGCACAACGCTTACATGATTTCCGTGTCACTTACGTTCTCGCCAGACGCGGTAGGGAAGAAACCAGAGTAGAAGCCACCCTCAGCCTTGGGCTTGCAAGGAGTGGCAAAGTCGGCAGCAACAACACTGTGGTTCCTGGCGTAGTAGTGGAACTCGAGAATGTCGCCGACGCTGGCCTTGATGTCGTTGGGAGAAAAGGTGAGACCACTCTGGCCGACGTCGATGCGGATGGTCTTTGCGCAGGCAACAGCGGAGAGGGTGGCAACGGCAAGAGATGTGAAGAGCATGTTGGCGGTAGTTTTGTTTTGGTTTGTTTTGTGTGGGTGTTTGTTTTTGGTAGTAAAAGGAGAAATAAGAAGAAGAAGAAACTGTTGAATCGCTTGCGATTGGGGTATCACTTGGGTAGGATTGGTTTGTTGTTTGGTCAGAGGAAAACATCAAGGAGCCTGAGGGTGTGCTGGGCTTATATGCATCTTCCGTTCCATCGTCGTAAGCACCCGGCCACGGGATGCCTTATTCCAAGATGGGACTGAAGCACGGCATGGCGCTCAACGAAACAAATTCGTGCCTCGCCGTCCAGGTCCCGAAACACAGGCCGGGAAATAAACCAAGCCAGACCTCCTGCCACTACCCCTGGCCGTTCCGTTGTTTCCGTGGAGGAGGGAGCTCTTGACAGGAACAGACAGACAGATTTGCAATGCGACTCTACCCTGATGGAGTCGGGGAGGGGGCGTGTGTTGAACAGTGACGGCGCATTGGCCTGGCTGACGCTTTGCATCCTCCATGCCGATAGAATTGAATGCTGCAGTGCGATTTCCGCTTTGCGTATAAGCCCAGTCCAGCCAAGGCACTACTGCAGTGCTCAGCACAATTGCAAATCAGTAGCGTCAGGCACAAGCAATGCTATCCGAATTCGTGGTTGTGTAGTCTGCTCCGTATAGCATTAGTCGAGGAAGCATAAGATTGTCTGGAGCCGAGGCCTATGGGGGCCGCGATGCCACATACGGAGCCCAGCGTGCCAGATTGAATGTTGTATTGGACATGGATTGTTCGGGACCAAACCGAGAGCCTCGCCTCGTCACCAGCTGAGACGCCTGAGCCCTCAGATGGGACATGTCCTTGGCCTAGGGGGCTGCATCGCGGTGGACTAGGCTCGACTTGTTCATCGAAAGCAAACTTGCAAAATGCCACCTGTGATGACTAGGTGCATGTAGGCTAGCGTTTCTCTGCTGCTTCTCGTTCGCTCGCTTGCCTTGCGCTGGCCGTCGTGGCTCCAAGCAAAAGGGCCCGTCACCGGCCTGGAGGATGAGAGAGCCTCCACGTTCCTCCGTGTTCCAGGTAGCCGCTGCATGGGGTGCAAAGTGCTATTGTATGTCCTCGAGATCCGCCCGCCTGGTGATGCTCGCCCAGTGGTGATGGCCATGATTGGCAAATGATGCTCCTCTTTGCAAACGCGAATGCCGTCATCTGCAGTTGCCATCCCCCACGCCTCTGCGCCGTGATGCCGATAGCAGAGCCCCATTGCCGCTCAAGACTGAATGTACATGCTCCCCCCCTTTCGTTTCACGTCTTGTTTCCATCTGTCGGCCTCATGTCAAGGCGCTCTGGCCAAACCCTGGCGCGACGGAACCGTCGACGTGCTGACACACGCTGTGCTTCGAATCCCCCCCCCCCCCCCGACTCGGATGCAAAAAGTGCCGAACTGTAGCATGAACCGGGGCTGGTCTCGGCCACCCTATCAGACGCCAGCGTTTCCCGCCAAGGGGTTGGTTTCGAGTAATCTAGATTTGATGAGCTGCGCCCAAAATACTAGCTCTGCCGCCAGGGGACGGACTAGCCCAGCAGCTGGGAAAATCTGGACATGGGACAAAGAGTTCAATGAGACAGGAGAAACATGGAAGGCCAATGCGGGGGTCCATGTCGATGCGTCTCAGTTTGGTTTAGCGCGTTTGCCCGCTGGGAGAGGCGCTATAGAGGCGTGTTTTAGTGGCCTCAAACATGGACGTTTTAGCGATTGGGAGCCCCGTGGAAGCGGCACATTATCGTCCATCGTGGATGGCCTCGATATGAAGCTCTCCGGCAAGCTCCCAGTGACCCATCAAGAGCTTCGGGTACTTTATAAACAAATTCAACTCCCCTAATACCCCCTTTCTACCGTCGACATCTTTCAAGTCTAGTCATTGCCGATGTAACCCTATTGGTTCCAAGACTCGCAATCTGTTGCCTCTTGGCGCTCAGCTCCGTGCCGGGCATTGACCAAACGAGGACCGAGGCTCTGTAAACAAAAGAAACGGCTTTGCCCATATGGGATTCACAAAGAACGGTAGTCGTGTGAATAAGTATTCAGGTCCACTTCGAATCATCAAAGTCAATAGTCTGCGAATAAACAAAAGACTCGTGTCATCATTAAAAGAGATACGCGAGTGGATAGCCGCTCGATAGCCTCAGAAGCATCTCTCTATACTCCATGGAACCACCAATTTAGAATGCTTATTCATCCGTATTGGTGATATTCTCCATATACCACCCAATCTGTAGCATTTATTCAGACATACTAGTATCCTTTTAAGAAACAGGAATGACAATAGCATTTCGTCACCAGTTCCATTTCCGTACAAGCATACAAGCAATAGTCTCTTCACCCTGGTCAACTCAACCAACACCGAGCCAGCGGCAGCTCACCCCATATCGTCCGTGCTCATGCTTGTTTTTTACTGCTCACATCAGATTCTTGGTTCCAGGGGACACGGGAACTAGTACAAGCAATACGTCTGGTAGCAATTTGACTATTCCATCCCGTTGACTATACCTAGGTATAGTAAGACGGCTTGCGTCCACGCCCCGAGCCGCCACCTATAATGAAAGGGGACTTTTCCAGAATTGTCCTCCGAAAACCGACTCCCGTTGATGCCGCGCTTCTCACGGCTGTCGGGTAGCCCTCTTACTCGTTCGTCAAGGAGGGTAAAGTGACGAAAAGGCTATAATGGCATCCTATGTTAAAGCTGCTCTTCTTACCGACCTACTACCTAGTGGCACTGGCCGGTGACGTCGATGTAATTACTGTAAATGGCAAACTGCCCGACACTGATCTGCCCTTGCTCAAAGCAAGACTCGCATTGTCTTGCTCATTCTCGGGACACTCGCGGATATAAACTTGATATTCGTTTCCCCTAGAGTACTAGGTAGTTGTGCCCTGGAAACAAGGAAAAAAAAAAGATGTACAATTGCCTTGAAGCCAAGATCGTCTTACACGCCCAAAATGCAAAGGTCCCATGTCTGACTCGCCATACACCCATTCCCATAGCGTAGTTACCCGTTGTTCTCGTTGGTCTCGGCGGCGAATAAGCTATCCGTGTCGTCTTCAGTCTCTCGAAGCTCCATCCCGACAAGCAATCGCTCACGCTCCAGAATCACCTCTTGAATCCACTTCTTCTCCGCCACCATTCGCCTCGTCAGGTCTGTCTCCTTGTCCACATATGCTGCGTCGTTCCTCTTCCTCGCGCTGTACATGAGCTCTTCCTTCACAGCTCGCTCATCCTCGAGCTTGGTCCGGTAATGGTGCAATTGGTCGTCCCTCCATCTCTGCCACATCCGGTACGCCAGATCCATGCGTTGGCGCAAGGGCAGCATGCTTGCTTCCACCTGTTCTTCACCGTCAACTCTTTCGGCCCAAAAGTCGCGAAGCTGGGCCAGATAATCCTCCTCTAGCTGATGCTCCAGGTCCGCTCGAGCAGCATATTCCTTGGCGTACTTATCCTCTCTAGCTCTGAGCTTGATTTGCATCAGCGAATCAAGATTGTCACGCTCAGCTTGCTGCCTCTCCTCGAGCTGTTTCCTTGCTGACTCGGCTCCCGCAGCTAGGTCTCTGGCATTTTCATCTTGCTTTGATTCGGCCATGACCTGTTGGAGCTCGTGAAGTTCATCCAGCATCTCGCGTAGCTGCTGGTACTTGATTTCAACCTCTTGACGGCGCATTCTCTTCCATTTTCAGCCTCTCCTCCACTTCGGCTTGCCAGCGTTCCAGCTCCAGCCTCTCCAGCTTCAGCCTTTCAATCTCGAGCCTCCAAGCTTCTTGGCGCTCAAACTCCTCGATCTGGGCGAGAATCTCGCGCAGCTCCTCTGCTTCTGCTCTCTCGTTGATTACTCTCTGCCCCCTGCGAGCTTCGGCTGCCTGTTTGATGGCATGTAGCTGTTCCATTGTACACCCGCAGGTTCTCCACCGAAGCCCGCAGACGTAACAAAACTGAGCACCGCATCTGCACGTCATATGTTGGCATGCCTCCTTGTGTTCCACCAATGCATGACAAGAGTAACAATGCTTCCAACCTTCTTCCTCTGCTAGCAGGTTGGTCAAGTTCAAGTCTTGATCCTGAGGACAGTCGTTGTTTCCGTGTGCTTGGCCTCGGCAGATGGTACATGTAACGTGATTGCGTTCGCAGCGGGCTTGACGCCTGGCGAGACTGATCTTGCCAGGCTTAATCCAGACGCCACAGTCAGGAACATGACAGTAGACTCGCTCGCTGACGGGAATTTCCCACTCCGATGATCTTTCGTGAAACGTCTTTTTTAGGTCGTCGGGAATGTTCTTCAAAACAGTCTTGAAGGGGATCTGATTGAGGCAGCATTTAGGCGGCCACTGTTGCTCATTTTGAACTGCCGCTGTTACTAGACGGACGAAACAGTCGCGGCAGTAGCTGTGGCATGGAACCTTGACCGTATCTTTCACGGGGACGTCGTCGAGGCATGAAACGCATTCGCTAGAAAGAGAAACACGTGTGGTTAGCTACAAGGAACCAGCACAAGAGACGGAGTCGAGAGGTCAGGTATGGATATAAACGACTTACAAAAGTGCATTCGGATTAGCAGTCTTGAATAGCCTAGTCTTTTTGAGCGCAGCAATGGCTTCCAAAGTTTTCGGATCCGCTGACTTTGGGTCGACAGACATAATCTTGGTCTCTAGTTTGTGTTGAAGAGCTTCACGAGCCCGCCCAGCAGCGCTACTTTCTCCCCCTTCTGGACTGCGCTGGAACAAATTGCGCAGAGCAAACTTTCGACGTTTCTCTTCCTTGATTGGTACCCCCGGGGGCCCCAAGACAACGAAATCTGGCACCGCCCCTGACATGACCAAATCCTTGGAATTCTTGACTCTGGTACCTGATGATTCGGCTGGCGGATTCTCGGGCGGAATGAATATGGGCAAATAAGGCTCCTTCCCCTTTGCCTTTTGTTTCTCTTCTGCTGTCCGGCGAGCAGCCTCCTCTGCAGCCTCCTTCTTGAGACGTTGCTCTTCGCCGACTCGTGTTTTGACGTTTTCTATCGAGGTGAAGACGATGTCCAGGAGGATCTGAGACGTGACGTTGGGCGTTTTTCTAAGTGCTGCCGGAGGGTCGTATTCATGCCAGTCGATGCCATTGATGTCACCATCGGCCGGTTTCTCTGTTGAGATTGGCGATTCGAGTTGTTTGCTTTTGACAGCATCTTGTAGCTTTCCTAGCGCTGTATATGGGTTTTCGTAAAAGTCGATGCAGTCCTCGGGCCCGAGCGATGCGGACACGAGGGTATGTAGCTCGACCGTGGATGTAGTCATCGTGGTGGTTCAGCTCTCCTCGAGCAGAAGCCGCGCGTGTGTCCTACAGTGCGTGCCTTGGTAGGATGATGCTCGAAAAAATGGCAACTGCAGAACAAAACCAAAGTATGTAAAACGAAAGAACAGCTCAACAGCTCCAAGCTGCCACAACAACTACGACATGACGCTATAAATGGACTCGTGCCACCTGCATCGGACGGCCTCTTAGCCAGGAGCCGCAAGCTTTAGGCTGCTGCTGCTCATCCATCGAGCAAGGCACCCCGACCCAAGCAAGTCAGCCTCCTCCATGGCCTAGTCCATGCTCAAGACGGCAACCAAGCCAAGCACTCACGGGGGAGCAAGCCAGTTTCTCTGCGCAAACCTGGGCCAGTAAGATGCCGGCACGCACCACCGCCTGAGATGGCATCGCCTTGCTCTTTGCTCATCACTGGCGGGATGTGGAGGGAGGACTGCTGCGAGGCGTTGCAGCTGAGCTACTAGCGCAGCTTCAGCCACTGGCCGGACACAAGGACTCTCGTCGGTATCGCTTTCCGGGAACACGAGGCAAAAAGGGCCCTGTGTTCCAGTCTTGGAAGCATCGCGAGTGCTGTTTGGCCGCTTGGACGCCGACTCATCGAATGCTTATTGACAACTTTGGTGCTGCCGGGCTCCGGGGAAACCGGAATCAGCAAGATAACGAAACCCCCCAGTTGACGCGGTTTCACGAACAAGACGACAACTGGGGCTTTCGACAGGGCGATCGCATGGCACGAGTCCATTGCGGGATGGCGGGTTACGCTGCAAGGAGTGGGAGATGCGCCTCAGCCGCACGTGTGGTTGGATTCTGGCCACTGAAAGCTTCCACGTGGGCGCCTGGGATGCACTAACAGCACTCGCCTTATCAGGTACGTGGAAGCACCAGACACTTCTGCCAGAATTAAAGGCGCGCAATCCTGCCGGAAATTTATCAAATATCGGTTTCAGGCCTGGTGTCGAGCGTGCATTAGACGGTTGAGGCTGCATTGCAGTCGAGAGCATTGCCACAATGGTACTCTATTAATAACTCTGATTCACCCTGCAGCTGTCACCGTCATGAGAGAGAGAAGAGATGGATGCGTCAATATCAGAAACCACATCCATAGGTACCTAGGTAGGTATGCTCTATGCTGTAGGTGATGATGATGTTCATGTCCTTTAACACGACAATAAGCCAATGATGGGATATAGAATTCTCCATCAAATGGAACCACTCTACCTTGCTACGTAATAGGTAGAAATCGCAAAATCAAGGCCAAAGATATACATCGCTGCTTTGCCGGTAAGCAGTAACACGCAACCACATTCCTCTTCCTCATCGTGCACGTTTATATGAGGCCACACACAGGTCTCCTCTTACACATGCATGCCGGGTACCTGAAATCTCTCTCCGAATCCCTGGAGCCTCACCTAGCACGAACACCTGCCGCATCCATCAAGCTAAACCACAGATGCTCGTAATCAACGTCTGAGTAGCTTCTGGCCCTCATACTCGTACGTCTAGATTTTAGCCTTGGGGGCATCAAACTCCACCTTGTTGGTACTGGATGCATGGCAAAGGTGCCCTTTGTTAGTGTCGCCTTGCTTATTTCACCTCTCCAAGGATCAGGGGACAAGATGGTAACGTACCACGTGCCGACACTCTCAAGACCAACTTCGACGACATCTCCGTCCTTGAGCCATAGCTGGGGCTTCCGGCCCATTCCTACACCTTCAGGCGTCCCCGTGAATATGACGTCTCCGGGGAGCAGAGTCACGCCGCGGCTGAGGAAGGATATCATTTGTCGTACACCGAAAATCTGGTCTGCCGTGTTTCCGTCCTTTTGTCCATGAGTCAGTATGGCTTTTCCAGTCGTCATGTGCCAATCACATACCTGAACGGTTTGTCCGTTGACTTTGGTCCAGATTTTCAGATTCTGGGGATCCTTGATGACATCGCCCGTGACAATGGCTGGACCAAAGGGCGCCCAGCCGTCAAAGGCCTTGCCGATGGACCACTGGCTTCCTCCGTGCTTGAGCTGCCAGTCTCGGTGAGACACATCGTTGCCAATGGAGTATCCTAGCACATAATCGAGTGCGTCGGCCTCGGATACGTCTGTGCATCTCTTGCCAATCACCACGACAAGCTCACATTCGTAGTCTAGGCCGGTTCCCTCCTGCGCCATTGAGTGGACAGGAATGGGGTCAACAGGGCCCGAGAGAGACGTGATGGGCTTGTAGAACAAGACGGGATATTTGGGCTCTGGCAGGTTGGATTCTTTGGCATGTTTGGCGTAGTTGAGCCCCAAGCATCGAACCGTCTTGACATGAGACTGCGCCAAGGGGGCGAGCAGCAGGCGTACGCCAACTTCTTGGTCCGTCACATTATACTTGCCAAAGATGTCGCCCTCGACGATACGGGCGCGCTGAGCTTTGGCAACGTCACTGACGCCCTGAGGCAAAATGGCATCGCCGTAATATGTGCGGCCGTCCTTGGCCAAGAAGCGGATGAGACGCTGTTGATGGTTAGCCTAGCGTTGCATGTTGAGCGGAAGTGAGGGCATCCATACAGTAAATCGGGTAGACATGATGGCTTAATTGACGCAAGAAATATATGGCAACAAATATCCTACTGCATAAGGAAATGCCAACAAACTGTATAATAAATATCCTACAGAGTGTCAACAAAAAAAAAGGCCACTTGATTTATCCGATGTCGCGATTCGTGTCTCTTGTCTGCATTACCAATGGAACACTGCACAGCTCCGTCTACGGTTGATCGATTACCCTCCACAGCACTCGGGCTCCGCTCTGGCGCCGAACCCCCACACAGAGCATCTCGAAGCTCCCATTTTCCCAGTTGGTGGGCGCGAGAGCTGCAAATCTTCCACCAACTATGGGCCGGTGATTTGCCAGCCTCTCCAGCAGCGCTTCAACGGCGCAACTCGCGGCGCAATAGGCTAGACGAACGAACTGCAAGCCGTTTGACTTGATCCATTGATCCGTTGATCGCATAACCCTGCAGCGATGCGTCTGTCGGGCCTGCAGAAGGAGGTGCTGGCGCTGTATCGCCAGTGCCTTCGCGAGTGCAGGAAGAAGCCTCAGGTGTGTGTCCAGACAGACGTCGATATGAATGGCTCATTCATTGCTGGAAAGAGAGTTTTGGAATCAAACTGACGAGGACAAAAGAACACCCGCGCTCACTTTGAAAAGTTTGTGAGGTGAGATGAACTTACATTGACGTCTTGGTACTCTCAAGATATCGGGCCTCGGATTCTGGTGCTCACATCCTCCTTTGACAGGGACGAATTCTCACGCAACATGGCCGTCGAAAAGCGCGACTTTGCCGCCATCGAGTTCCTGCTGCGCAAAGGCCATCGGCAGCTCGACGTCTACTCTTCGCCCGGTATCAAGGATATCAGGTAGGTGACGACGCCCGCCGCACTCACCAGGGGCCGAGGCAGAAGGAAACATTGAATCTTCAAGCCATGGCCTCCTACCTTGGAGAAGACAGCAACTGCCTGGACTCACCTCTGGCCGATTGCTCTGTTCCTGGACTGGAGTTTGGATATCCATCTTCAGTCGCTCCTGTCTCTCACTGAATATCTAGCCGATATGGCCGCTCTCCCCTCAAACTCCGATGCTCTCGCTGTCCAAATGACAACACAGAGCTGCACGACCTCTGCTTCATGCTTAGATCAACCAAAACAAAACTTGTTAGCACTCGCATCGTACCAAAGAATCATTGCCTCCACTACTTCTCATCTACTTTCCAATAGCTTCATCTCGTAAAGCTCTCGTTATTCCCATGGACTCTCGCTCAATGGCCACGTTGGCCGCCATTCCCGAGGCCGCCTCTTGTTTACTTGATAGAAACAGAATTCGACCCCGCAACAGCCTTGCAGTGCCATCGTTCCAAAGGCAGCGGCCAAAATCCCGTGTCATTATTCTTTCCAAACGCTCGAGCCGGGCGCATACGCCGATTCGCAAGGCTTCTCCCCCAATGGCATCTCCTGGATCGGTATATAGCAGTGACACTAGACCGGCTTCTGAGCAGCCCTATGCTGAGATGTCATCCAACGAGACGCATAAATCGCCTCCAGACGTTGCTCGCCGCGACCAGCCCTACATTCGCTCTGCTTATGACGTGGGAACCGCCTTCCGAGGCGTCAGCATGAAGTCTCTCGACGGAGCATCTTCTCTCGACCAATCTTGGGGGCCTTCTGAACCATCGATTGATTTGGATTCCTTTCCATTGCCTCCAGCAAAAAACCGTCCGCAACAGTCTGAATACAAAATCAATCCTTTGAGCGCTCCTGCGAAGCCATTACGAAGCCATGCATCAATGCTTCAAAAACCCGGCACATCGACTTGCTTTGCAAGAACCGGCTTTTCACCCCCTCCGGTTCGACGAAAGGCTCACATGCGCATGCATAGAGGCCCTCGCTCGTCGCATGGTTTGCTTCTTGATGGCGTGGCTGATTTTGCGAGCGCGTCGAGGCATACGTCCATCGACTCTGCTCTTGTGGAAGCCATCTCGCGTAGCGTGTGCCAGCAACTGCGACTCTTTTCAGCCATCTCAAAGAATAACCAAGAAAGGAGCGCCTCACAGCCATTTAGAGAGGCATCACACAGTCAACAGGGCAATCATCCACCAACATTCAACCAGTCAGATCAGTCAGACAAGCTCGCAGGACGGCATGGACAATCCCGGCGGACCAAGGGTTTATGGCAGCACATGAATCCACCAGCAACACCAACAAAGTCTAATATATCGTTACATACAGTATCCCCATTGATGCCCTTTCGTCCAGAGTTTAAGGCAGCAGGATTAGCAGTGACATCAAAGGACCAGAAGCGTGGCTTTCCCGCCTATATTGCAAGACTCATCTCCACAAGATCAACCCAGAGACGCGCCAATCGCTCCGGTGGCAAGCGCCACGCAAATGTGTCAAAATTCGATGGCCTCGAAGAAGAGGATTCCAGCGGGAGCTCAATGAGCCAGATATCATTTGCCCCTTCACAAGACATGGATGAGTGGAGGTTCGCGCTGATCGACGAGGCGCCTGTTCGAAAACAGAAGAAGCGAGCTGCAAAAGACAAGGGGAAAACAAAGCGACATTGGTTTCCTTGCTTCACCCGGGACGAAGATTCTGTTGCGGATGGGTCATGGGCACACTTCCGACAGATATCTGGAGATGCTGTTTCGAGGATGCCCAAGGACTCGCCTCCAACACCCCCTCCCAAGCCCACGCCACTTGTACTCCCTCGGCGAAGTGACCGGGAGAACGGAACTCGTCCAAGAGCCGATTCAAGCCCACGAAGCCCACGCCATAAAAGCTTTGGGGCCCGAGATGCGTTTCACTCCCAGTCGAGACAGCCGACAAAGTCGACGGCCCATTGTCATGGCGGGTGTTACGACGGCGAACCGTGTGCAAAGGAGCACATTCGTATGCAGCCGCGAACCAAGAGAGCGCAGACAGCCCAAAACCCCCCTACTCGTCATTTCAATTCACAAGAAGACGAGACCTACCGACGACCCTACCAAAGTCTCCCTACTCAGAGAGTAAACAGAGGGCCATCAGAAGGGACTCGATTCAAACCATACACAAAGTCAAGCCAGCCTCGTCCAAGTTTTGATCCTGACCATGTTGGAGTATGTTGCAGAAGCGGTCGCGGCGCCACGTCTCAGGCGAATGCCCCTCCCAATATTCCCACAAGAACGTCTTCCATCCCAGAGAATGATTCAGACTCGGAGGATGACCGTGAGGACGACGACGGCGATATTGTTGATCGAGATATACTCCGGGGTTTACACATTGCAGCATCGGCAGCTTGTGACGAAGAAGTCGATGCCTTTGTGCGTAACAGGACTGGCCTGCGGTTGCGTCGATTTCTGGCAGACTTGAAGGTGCTGGAGACGCTTCGCGATGTCCAGCCCGTGGAGAGACTTGGCCCTGGCGCGAGGCGGAGGAGGTCAACCTTGAGGCAATTGAAGCAGCAGGTTCGTCGGTTTCGGGAGGCAAGCGAAGGTGTTATGGCTGCTTAATGGAAAGGAGTTGCATTGTTGAAATCGATATTGATACTCTTATTCAAGGCGAAAACTAATGTGCAGTTTTTTTTTATGTTCCGAGTTGCTGGGTTATGGTATATAAATTATAGAAGATGAACTATGTACATTGTGTTTTGCTCGTCTCGAATCATCATAAAATAGAGTTACCTACCTGGTCGTTTTGATATTTTCTGGTCGTAAACCGGCGTCTCGCTTCCCGCCAAAAGAGGCTCGCATGGCAACTGAATACTCAACACGTTATCCTAATACACTTGAGACGGGATATCTTTGCGAGCTCCAAAACAGCCGAGCTTCATGACAACCAAAAATCGCTCCAACGAAAAATAAATCATGACATCATTTCACAACTGTCCTCTTCTCCCCTCCGGCCAAATCACAACCAATTGTCTGCGTGCACAAGGTCTCCTATCGGTTTGCTCTCCTCCAGGATATGCCTAGCTTCTTCTGGCGAGACGAGCATGTCCTCCATGATGAGCTGCACGCCCAGCTCGGCCACCAGCACGGCCTGGATAAAGGCCGCGGAGCCCCTGCCGGCAATGACCTTGTCGTGGACGGCCTTTTTTTTGAGCATGTCGCTGTACTCCTTGACGAGGTAGTCGCACATCATGTTGAAGCCGCGGGGGCCGTAGTAGCCCGGGTTGAGGTTCTCCTCCTTCTTCATGGAGCGGCCCTGGCCCTGCTCAATCTTTTCCGCGAGGGCGGTGCGGTAAAAGGACTGCTCGCCGTTGATGATGGCGAGGAGGCGGGCTTGGTGTTTCTTGAAACGGGATTCGAGGCTGGCCCACTCGACGTCGGGGTAGGCTTTTGATTCCCACGTTGCCATGGCTGACTTCTTCCTGTGCTCTTCGCAGAACTTTGTCTGCAGCCGGACGTTGAGCCGTTTGCCGTTTGAAAAGTCCTTTAGCAGTTTCATGTCGACTGTGGCTCCGCACCAGGGGCACTGCGCACCGCCATCGCCCTCCTTCTCTGGGAAAAGGGAGCCGAGAGAACTCAGGCCGCTGCTGCTTCCATCAGACAGGTCGCCGTCGTGAATGTCGTCGCCGGTGCCGGTGCCGGGTGGCACAAAGTCTGAGAGCTGTGCGGGCATGACGAACTTGGCGGGCGGCGGCGAAGACGTTACTGGCGCTGCATCTTCTTCAGCTTCCCCCTTTACCGCGGTTGATTTCCTTGAGCGTAAAGGATTGGTTTTTCGGTTTCCCCTTGGTTTCCCTTTTGTTGCACGTTCGGCACCTCCTGTGAAGGATCCTGGTTGGCTGTACGTCACGGTGTCGTCGTCCTCTTCGTCGTCTTCATCAGCATCCTCATTTTCGGTCTCATATTGGATAGGCTCAAGCGTCATTAATCGGCGGGTCCTTTTGACCGGAGAATCGAAGCCAACAGAATCTGGCACAATAAACTTCCAGCTCTTTCGAGGTGTGTTGGTGCCATACTCGGGAGGGGGGCGAAACCTGGCGGGCGTGGACGACTCTTCTAGAGTTGCACGTTGTTAATCATCTGTGGCCTACAATGGCTGGTAAACATGTAGCCGCACACGAACCTTTTGGTAGCCGGCTTCCCTGGGCTATGAGGTTCTTTTTCCCAAAGGTAGCCTTTACTTTGGGTTGCTTTGTAAAGCCATGGGAATCTAAGAAGTGATTGGCCATACTCGGAAGCTTTATAGTCGGAGCCGTTTTGGGGGGTGCATTCTTCTTGGCTTTGCTCTTGTCGGGGGAGCCATCGGATGGCTGCTTCCTCTTCTTGGCCGTTGACTGTGACTCTTCGGGTTCTTCCTCTGGTTTTAGTTTTGATGCCCCTTGAAGTGTTGACCGACGAGTTTGCCGCCCACCCTTTTGGCCTTGGGATTTGAAAGTGGTTGACGAGATGGCTCCTCGGGGCGGAGCATCTGAATCCGAGCTGTCAGCAATAGACTGTTCAGATTCCACTTTGACGTCTGCATTTTCAGCGGTGCCCTCATCTTCCAAATCGCTAGACGCAAGTGGTGGCGCAAATATGTCGTCAGGAATAGGCTCGGGGATCTTGATCTGAGAGCGTCTGCTCTGGGCCCTAGACTCTGGTTTCGGTTTCGGTTTCGGTGCCGCTTCTGTCGTCGTCGTCGTCGTCGCCGTTGTCGTCGTCGCAGTCGTCGTCTTCGTCTTCGCTTCAGTCCTGGACTTGATCGATTTGAGTAGAGGCTCAGGCGAATCGAGATAGCTTAATCCTACTCTTCTTGTTCCCATGATGTCTGTCCCTTGGCTCCAAACAGAGCTCCAACGCCAATGTCGCTCAGAAGATGCTGAACCCCGAATACTCTGGCCAAACAGCCAATGGCAATACCGCCAAGATTGAATTGCAGCTGCTGGATTGTCCGCTTCGGCAGGGTTGGAAACCTGGCTCCTGAAAAAAAAATACAAGCAGCCTCGCAACCAATTGTGGTGTCGGCAGTTGAAGATTCGACCGTCAGACGATACACAGCGCGTCTTGGACGCGTGCGCTATTGTGATTCGAGGTGGGACGGCGTCTCTTTAGTTCGATAGCACATCAAATCGCTAAAGCTCGGATATCGATCTTGCGGGGTTCATGGCCTGGACAGTGATGGACAGCAGAAGACGCAAAACTCAGTGGCCAATTCGCTACAGAAGGTCAATAAACTGAAGAATTAGTGAATACTGCAGGTTTGGGAGTTGAGGGGAAATCAATCCAGAGATCCATCGTAAAGGCGGTCGGACATTGTGCAAATACCCGTAACAGCCACAGGGACCAAGTGCCCCGCGACAGCACCGCTGCAAGGCTACCAGCGCCTGTACTTGCAGGGAGCTGACCCCCTGGAACCGTGGAAACGAGAACCTCACCCTCGAAGCTCCCGTCCGACAAACAACAGCCTTAGACTCGACCACACCGCTGACTCGCGTCAAGATCGAGCCTTGACATTTGACCATGGCGCTCAACCGCAAATACGCGGCGTTGCCAGACTTGGTACGATTCCGCGGCAAATGCGCAGCAGCTTCATGTCTAACCCGTACCAGGACTCTGCGCCAGATATCTACGAAACCCCAGAGCTGACGGATGACAACTCTACAGTTCCAGTAACAGCGCAAGCTTCATTTCCCTTTGTGAGTTGACAGCTGACAATGGGCATAGACGACTGCAGCTCGGACGCTTTCCGACGATGAGTTTTACGGAGTAGACGACGAGACGCAAAACATCTCGCGGTCACGGTTGCGCATTGACGAAGCACGCACTCGATTCTCCCCAGCCACCATTGATATTAGCGGAGCGGATTTCTCAGACCGTGTCGACGGCAAGCGACGATCATATAAAGCATCCAGCCGCCGCCAACGGATATTGCAGGATGGAACAGAAGAGCTGGGGGATCTGTCTGATGATGACGATGTGGAAAGCTTGGAGCGCAAGATTGCCCGTCTAAAGCGAGAAGTGGAAGAAACCAAGGACGAATATGCCAAACGAAAAGGGGCCTCAGCCGGCGGCGATGATGGCCCCCCAGGTGACCTGAGGCTTGAGTCTTTAAGCCAAACTTTGGATGACCTATCTAGGCGCTCTGGCATCACCGGCATCCAGAAGATCGATCCGACATCCTCCAGTGCAGGCGAGGCTGTGGCAGGATCACTCGAGGCTGGGCCTACATACACTATTACCTACGCACCGACGTACGAGCAGACACATGCTCTCGCCAAGGCGGCGGATTTCGATCGCAGGCTACTCATCTTGGAGAGGAGCCTCGGCATCAGTTCCTCATCCATGTCAGAGGCCGGTGAGGGCGGACTTCCTCGGGCCATTCTTCCAACGCTCGACTCTCTGGAGAAGCAAATCTCGACCCTCTCGCAAGCGTCAACTGCCAACCTGGACACAATCAGTCGCCGAGTTCGAGCATTGGCCACTGAACAAGACAAGTTGAATGAATCCCGCGAAAAGGCAAAGGCTCTACGGGAGGAGCTCGGCAAGCACGCGGGGTCCCCTCCGGCGGACACGTCCGAACAAGAGGCCAAAGTCAACGCCTTGTACGCAATCCTGCCTACCATTGAAAACCTTACGCCTATATTGCCTCCTCTACTTGACCGCTTGCGATCGCTCAGAGCCATTCACGCAGACGCCGCAACCGCCAGCCAGACACTAGACCAGATCGAGAAGCAGCAGGCGGAAATAGCTACCGAAGTCAAGCTATGGAAAGACGGTATCGAGAAGCTGGAGGAAACCGTGAGCAGTGGCGACAAAGTCATGAAGACCAACGTCGAGGTCATGGAAGGCTGGGTAAAGGACTTGGAGCAGCGACTAGAGAAGTTGACATAGAACAAGCGTTGCGAATTTATCGTCTGCAAAAGAATGATACCCAATTAATAAGCCAAGTTCCAATAAGAAGAATTCAGTGTCTCCCAAAAATGCCATTAGCGCCCGAGCTTTCATTCTCCAAGCTCTCCCCTCAGTTGGATAGCTTTAACGGAACCTCCATTTAATTGGAAGCTTTGGATGGCTGGGCCCATCACGTGGAGCCGGGAGCAACGATGACTACATAAAAGCCTCCAATTGCAGCGTGTTTATTCCTCCTTTCATCATCATCAAACTCACGATTCTCTTCCAGAACAAGATACCAATTGTTCGCCATCTAGGATGTTGTAAGTGCAAATCTTGCTTGCGTCTCGCATTATCCTACTCTCTAGCATGATGTTCCAAAATAGCATGTATTACCTGATCGCTATGATGTGACATTTTATCACCAAGATCTCTGATTCTAGAACTTTTGACACATACCCATTCTTCAACTGCCGTTTGACATTGGAAAGCGTCTACGCTAACATACTTGAGAGGAAGCAATCGTTAGAATACGCATCCAATTTCTTTACCGAGTTGATCGCATCATATCTGCTACCGGACTTCTTTTTTTTCACGCAAACCATCCATCTCCATAAGCTACCATGACATCATCCGCCGCGAAACCCCCGCGCGGTCACTTCAGCGTGCTCTATTTTGCCGGCGCAGGTTCTTTCACGGGACGGGACTCGGAGAGCTTGCCTGCGCCTTTGCCCTTGGGGAAGCTTTTTTCCGAGCTGGAGTCGCGGTATCCCGGCGTCCGGGCCAAAATTCTCGACTCGTGTTTGGTAACGGTCAACCTTGATTATGTAGACGTTCCTGAAGCCGGCGAGGACGGCGCTCTGATCCAAGAGGGAGATGAGGTTGCCATAATTCCACCAGTCAGCTCTGGCTGAATATCTGGCCGTACTTTTGGTCGTACAGTGACGCGTGCGGCCTGGGATCAAATTCAGATGGACTTTCAAGGAGAAACATGGTCTTCTTGGTGTGGTGAGAGCAACGGGTCTCGCTCTGGATCCGCTCTACCGACTCGGTTTTGAAGCGACTGTTTCCACCGAGATAACCATTCCCAGCTGAGTACTTTTCGTTCGGACTTGCGTATTCTCCAAACCATTACGACTGCTGCGGCAACGATCAAGACGGCCGCCAGCGTTGCCAAAACAGCCACCACAACCGCCAGCGCCGTACCAGATGAGACTTTACACCCAAGAGGTCTCGTCCTGACCTCCCATCGCTCATCTGGGTGCGGACAAATATTGCCAGCAAAGGCCGGCGCCAGCACCGGGATGGTGTACTCATTCGGCACGCATGACCACGTCTGCACAGACAAAGCGTCAATACATCGTGGCACACAATGAAACTATTGTTGGAAATATGGGAGGGGGAAAAGGTGCAGATTTCATGTAAATTCAGTTGCTGGCATGGGGAGGCTCACATAAGGGCACCAGCTACAGCCTTGGCTGTTCAAGCATCCCCCGCATGCCTGCTCAGCCCAGCATCGTTGAAGATGCTCGTCGGCGGTTTCGGCAGCTGAGAAGTTACCGTTGAGGGCTCCGATGGCTTGGAGCCGCATCTCATCTAGACTCATTGTGGGTAAACAAAAAGCTAAGCAATGTCAACTCTAGTGCAGTGTTTCTGGTCGGGGGTAGAGAACAGTAGAGAGTTGAAAAGAGCTGCGTGGTGGTTTAGAAGCGGTGGGTGGTCTGATTGCACAGCCTCTGTTTCGGTTCCTGGTCAGACCGTGCGGGGAACAAGATGCAAACAAATAGAGTTCAAAGGACGGCGGTAATATTAGTCAGTGCAGGTTTGCATGTGCACACGGCAATCTAAGCTGCTGTTTGAGTGCCATATTTACGTACAAGCTCAGTAATTGAGGGGAGTAGAGCAGCTTCACGATCCCCAAATATATGCAGACTTACAAAAGAAAGGGTCAATGTTCTCTCCATCTTGCCCATTACCTCATACCTTTGTATAGGGACATTTTTTCTTATAGAAGAAAGTAGCAATTGTAGCAGAAAAATACTTGCATCTCAACATCAGTCCCCTAGAGCATTCTACTCTTCAGCTCCATACGTAGACCCTATAACAGAATGGACAACAAGCAACACCACGGCTTCACACGGAGCCAGCGACAGCTGCTCGCCTTTGAACTCATCCACCGCCCTGCCATGCGTGCTAAAGAGCACCTCGAGAGGCTCATCGGCTTTCCCCAGCACCACCTCGTCGAGCGAAAAGTTGCACAAGACGAGCGCCGTTTCCGTGGCGCCCCTCCTCCTGTACGCAAACACCCGCTCGTCGGCCTTGTAGGCGAGCTGGAAGCTGCCGTAGATGAAGAGGTCCTTGTGCTGTTTGCGCAGCTGCAGGACCTGGCGGTACGCGTGGTAGACGGAGCGCGGGTGGCCGGTCTGGGAGGCGGCGTTGACGGCCTTGTAGTTGTCGTTGACGCGCATCCAGGGGGTGCCGCTTGTGAAGCCGGCCTGGGGGGTTGCGTCCCATTGCATGGGGGTGCGGGCGTTGTCGCGGGATTTCATTTGGTATTCCGCCTTTACGAGCTTCTTGGTTTCTTCGTCTGCGGTGTCTTTGTATAAGCTGGGTATAGGTAGAATAAAGGTCAGTATGAACTTCATCAGAGGGAGTGTATGCCTATGCTATCGTATGGCATATGATGTATCGAACCAACGTACTTCCAGTGGTTGACGCAATCAATGTCCTTGTACTCCTCAATGGGCCACTCCTTTGGAACATTCGTCATGCCAATCTCCTGTCCCTGGTATATAAACGGCGTGCCAGCCTGGAAAGCATGAAACACGGCAATCATCTTTGCACTCGCCTCGCGGTGCTGAGGGTCGTCGTGTGCGAAGCGGCTGACGACTCGCGGCTGGTCGTGGTTCTCCAGGTAGAGGGCGTTCCAGCCGTTGTTGTCGTACATGAACTCTTGCCATTTGGTGACGACCGTCTTTAGCTTGGCGAGAGTCCATGTCCCGGGGGAGAACTTTCCCGTTGGGCCGTAGTCGAGATCCATGCTGGATTTGAACAGTCAGTTTTGTGGTTATACACACAAGGCCAGCTTGGAGAGGTCCATGGTGCTCTTGGTTGACTCACTGCTCAAAGTGGAAAATCATGTTGAGCTCTCCGCGGTCGGCGCCCACAGCCTTGATGATCTCGTTTTGATCTTGTACGCATGGCATTTCCCCCACGTTGAACGCATCGTACTCTCGAAGAATAGCGCCGAGGTCTTTGAGGTACTCGTGCAGTCTAGGTCCGCACGCGTAGTACTCGTGGCCCCGGGAGACCACCTTGTCAGAGTCTGGGAAGCGTTGGTCTTTGCTGATGAAGTTGATGACGTCCATCCGGAAGCCGTCGATTCCTCGATCGAGCCAGAAGCGCATCACCTCATGGACAGCTTTGCGCACGTCTGGGTTTTCCCAGTTGAGATCGGGCTGCTCTCGGCAAAAGAGTCGCAAGTAGTATTCATCGGTTGTCTCATCGTATTCCCAGGCGCTGCCTTGGAAATGGCTCTCCCAGTTGTTTGGGGGCTGTCGATTGCCTTGAGCGTCGTATTTGGGTGGACGCCAGATGTACCAGTCCCGAAAGGCATTGTCCTTTGACTTTCTTGATTCTTTGAACCACTCGTGCTGATCGCTCGTGTGGTTGACCACTAGATCTAGGACAAGTTTCATCCCCCGTTCATGGAGCTTCTCCTTTAGAGTTTCAACGTCACCGATGTCTCCATAGATGGGGTCAATCTTCCTATAGTCGCTAATGTCGTATCCCTAGGCAAATTACATATATTCATTAGAATTCATACATCATGGATGCTTGTACTTGTAGGGTAGCGAAGTAGAGCCGGGAGTTTCAACCAACCATTGTCTTTTTGGGGACTTGCGAATATGGGCGACAGCCATACTATATCCACGCCGAGGTCCTTGAGGTAGTCTACGCGCGAAATGATGCCCTTGAGGTCGCCAGTCCCAGAGCCCGTGGTGTCTTGAAAGGATGCCGGATATACTTGGTACACCGAGCTCTCTTTCCACCAGGTGCGAAGTTGTTCCGTGGAGCCCATGAGGAGTTCTTTTGAGGAGTAACCTTTGTCAGGATCGTACGGGGGAGTTTCAATTTCAACAATGTTTGGAGACGTTGAATTCACCGAGGGCACGTTTGCACGAGGATGGACATTTCAATGTTTCTGTTGGCCGTATCTATAGAGCACTCGTACATGTATGCGGGGGGGTTTCGCGGGGCACTGAACCCACGTGTAAAGAACACTATGTCCAGGCTATCTCCAGATAGTGGAGGTAGTTTCATCATTGCAGACCCGTAAGAATGCCAGATGGCCAGTATTATTCGTTGGATATAATGGGATGAGAGAACAATTGGAGCTGCTAGGCAACCAAGGCCGTGGAAAAAGGCATAGCTACATGTTGCCGGCCCGACGAAGTTGTCCGGAGTTTCAGCCGTTGGGGAAAAGTCGTGTTTGACGCCGGATATCTCCCCGCATCTTGCGCCGGTTTGATGGCGAGACAGTTACGGATACTGTATAAGTATCAAGGTGCATGCTCCTTGGGTTGAATGGGAGATGGGCAAAAGTATTGGAACCAAGGTAAGGTAGCTTGAAGTCACAGCCGCAGCTCTGCATTTACATACAAAGGTACTGACATGTAACATCATGATACCGGAACAAAGACGCTACTTGCACACGCATTTTTTACCTAGGTATGCATCAAATGCCTGCCTCTTCACTATCCGTGTACCATCTAGCCTACTTACTAGGTAGGTAGGTAGTATATGATCTCCAACGCTTGGTAAGGAGTATGTAATACCAAGTACCCTCAACTTGACACCTCAGCTGCTGCACGCCTGATGCTACCGACTCGACGGGACATTGGGGTTTCAGGTTTGCCTACAGGGATATTGACGGCTATGGGCTAGCGGCCGTTCGCCGACCGAGTTTGCCGCGCAGGCCCTCTTTGCAACAATCAATCAGGTGCTGCTGATGCAAATACAGTGTTGACGGGGAACGATGGTTGTGCTATTGTACGCCCATTCCGTGGGAGGCAAGTTTCCGGTGGCTTGGGTTTGGTTTGACATGGCACAGGCTTTCCATGCCTTTACTCATCCTCCCTCGGGCTTATCTCACCACTTACTGTGACACGGCTGTCAGATGATTGACATGTGTTTGCGTTGGCGTCATGCCCGGACGAGGGATTCCCCGATGAACGAGACATTCGCTCTTGTTTGGTGCTGAGCTGACCAGCTTCAGGTGTTGGCTTGCTTGGTAGGGATTCATCTGGCATTAGTGGCTCGGCTGAGTGAGGAGAAGACTGGACTCCATGTCACCAGCGAGATTATACGGTGCCGGGGGGTGTGCAGTGCTCGTATGTACAAGACTTGCCGCCGCTGGTGCTTCAGCAACGCGGTGAAATGACGCCAGGGTCCAGTCCCTTTTGTCACATCAAATCATGTACGGCGTAGTAATATCACGATTTTACGTGTGTCTGTGGCCATCGGATGGGAGAAAAGTCAATCTATCCGAACGCAGTCCGCATCAAGCCTCCCGATACGGGCTATTCCGTCCCAGCTGGGCCATGGACGTGTGACGCTCATTTCGAGGCACGACAGACCACCAGCACAGCGAATAGCGTCATCCAGCACAGCCGCGGCGGCCGCCATCAAACTCTACTGTGCTGTGCTGTGCTGTGCTGTACATGAATCCGGAGTTGACTCGCGCCCTGGCCCGTATCCGCGGCACACTGATGGCCCTGAGCCCCGGCAGAGTGGATGGGAGTGCAGGCGCCGGCGACGGCGAGATGCGAGACTGTCAGCGCAAAGTGGTGGCAGCAGGCGGCTCGGGTTCCAGGGAGAGCATAAGGCATTATTACTAGTACTAGGTAGTAGTACTTTATTATATTACTACTACAAAGTAGTACAGTAGCACTTTATTTAGAGCATGAAGCATATGCTGTGACCAGGAGGCGCGCGGAGTCCGATTCAATTGAGATTTGATGAGGTGGAGAGGGGCCAAGGAGGACAAACGTCAAGGAGCAATTTTGAAGCTTCAACTGACATGACAGGTGTACGGAGCCCGTTGCTGCTAGGCGGGTACGGCAGCCTCCGTACCTGTACCTGCCAGCGCCCCCATGGCGGCAGCTGCGCAGAGGTACTCGTACTAGACGCTGCTGAACTGCCGTAGCTGCGGAATCAGCGCCCACTTGGCACGTAGCCGCAGCCCATTTGCGGGTGCCGGTATCCGCCGCCCCGAGCGGGGAGAACGTCATTGTCCCGTATTCAGCCCAGCCCAGCCCAGTCCAGTCCAATGCGAAAATAACAACAACATCGATTGACTGATGATTTGACTGCTGACCAGGAGGGCTTCCCTTGCAGGCACACGGCACTTGTCACAGGCACGGGACGGCGGACAAGATTGGATGAAGCAGCCAGCCCAGCATTCATTAGCACACACGGGATATTATCTGCTACCAGTGTCCAGCCCGTGCTGGCCAACGATTCCGGGTTGGACGATCCCGTTTGATTGGCGCCCATGCTAGTGCCATGCCATGCCACCGCGGATGTACCTAATGCTTGTCTGTACTAAGGCAATGTGCGTACGAAGCATCCCGGCTGCCGATGGACCGTTTGTGAATGGCGCTGCAGCTGGTAAATGAGACGACGACTTAATCTCATGTTGCCTTGCCCTTCATTTGCGTGCGTGTGCGAGTGCGAGTGCGAGTGTGAGTGTGACGCAGAGAGAGGCACGACTACGAACGAGGGTGCAGCAGAAAGCCCTCAGCTGCATTCACCACCCCCCCTCTGACACGATTTTGATGAGATCAGAGGCCGAGGGCATGCAGCTCCATACATGCTGTAGTCTAGAGGGTGCGTCTTTGGTGATGCGCACTTTTCCCGTGCATTGGTCAACTTCAGGCCAAGACCGTCGGGTTGGGCAGGCAGCAGTATTTCGCTGCCATCTGATTCATCGCTCATCTCGTCGTGTGCAAGCCTTGGCCCCCCTCGCACAAGACGGCTGACAGGCGGCCTTTGCACCGTGCTGCGTCTAATTAATCTAGAGTCTCACCTTTTTTTTCACGTCAGGTTTGCTTACAAGACCCGACGCTGCTGCAGCTGTTTGCAAAACAGGCCCAGCCGCGCATGTACCGGGGATGTACAGCATGTATGTGCATATGTCGTGCTGGACACAAGAACCCTGGATGCCACCATGGTCGATTGGGCAGCGTCATTCCAATACAACACTTTCTACATACGAGTCTGTACAGTATGGAGTCAGTCCATCGTATTAGAGCTGTCGAGGCCTTTTTAAGCTACCAAGTACTGCTAGGTAGGTCTTTCGGTCCCGCCCGTCCCAAAAGGTAAAAAAATGACAACTGGAGCGAGGTAAAAAAAAAAAAGACATGGAAGCATCCCCTCTTCTCGTGGGCTTGCCGCCAGGGCATTGTGACGAGAAATGTGTCGCCGGGTGATGTACTTGTGGCTATATTGATACATGTACTGTACTATACTATCGCGACCGTCCACCCCTGCGCAAGCCATGGAACACACGAGAAACCATCCGGTGTGCATGTGATATGATTGTTGAATTGCGAGTCTAGTCTAGCGAGACGTTAGTGAGCCTAGAGCGCCAAGTTGCTCGTCCATGTATTTTTAGACGTCGGATGGTTGTGGTCGGAGAGCTGCCCGTTGTGATTGATCTGGGGTTGTACCGGCGGCTACGTGAATACCTGCCCGGTACGAAGCGAATTGAGCCCAAAAAGCTGCTCCGATGCTAGACGTACGGGTATAGGTACCTTGATGCTGGGCAGGACTGGAGTTGCGGGCAGCCAATGGCCAAGTACACGTACTTTTGTCTAAGTATGATTGAAGTTGTGTGTGTGTGTGTGTGTGTGTGTGTGTGCGAGACTCGGTGCGTTCGTTGTGCCTGTCCGCTTTCTGCCACCGAGCCTCCGCCTCGCCTCGATTTCGATCAACCCATCCAAACTGCCAGCCCTCCGCCCACCCCCTCACACCCCCTCAGAAGCAGAGCTAACAAGCAAACTGTGTTCAGCCCTGCCAAACCTGCTCTGGGGCTGGCAAAGCCTCTGCTTGTTGAGTTTTGGACTTGGATAATCCCGCGCCGCAGCCGGCAATCCCAGCTCTCCATCTCCATCCAGCCCCTCGTCATACGCAGACGCACAACCACCGTCGAGGCGAAAATCTTTTGCTCTGCGCCCGACGCTCACCACACGACAATCACAATCGCACCCTCTCCAGCAGCGCATCCGCCCGGTCAAGCATGACGTGAATGCGCCTCGACGACTCCAGCACCTCGTTCCGAACGCATGGTAGTGGCCGGGAGCTCTCCGCTAGCGCCTAGGTGACAATGGCTGAGAATGAAGCTGCCTTCCGCATCAGCTCCGGCACGAGCGCCAGCACCGACAGCACTCGATCCTCCATCACGGCGAAGCCCTCGACCCCGACGGCGGCCTCGACCGAAGCTGCATCGCGCAACGGCATGGGCATGGGCGTGGGCGTGGGCGTGGGCGTGGACCTGGGCGCGGGTGTAGGCACAGGCCCGGCGCACATTGACACGGACGCTTCCACGCCCCATCACCACAAGTGAGTTTGCCCAGCTTTTCCCTCGTCTCGTGTCGTGCCCTCTGCGGCGTTTGTGTTGGCGGAGGCCGGAGCCGTCGCTTGTTCGCGACCTCGTCCCGGCCGCCCGTCCCGCCGCCCTTTGTTGTTCATCCATGTGCTGCTATCCCGTACGTACGCTGCCAATGTCATGTCTAACGCGGGTCCCTGCGCCTGTAGGAGCCTCTCCCGAGATGACGACCTCCAGGTTTCGCCCACCTCGACCGCCACCACGCGAATGTCGCCCACGACGTCGAGAGAGAGCGGCCGCCGCCTGAGCGACCTCACAAACTACCGCCGCGACCTGGCCGTGCTCGATCCCCCGCCGCGAGGCCATCCCAACCCCGCCAACTATGCCGCGAGCCTCGTCGACGAGTCGGCCGACAACATGTCCATCTTCTCGCAGTTCTCCCCGGGGCTGCACGGCTTGGGATCTCGCACCGGCGCGAGCTCGTCGCTGGGCATGCAAGACTCTCCCGAGCAGCTCTACTACACAGACGGGCGGCGGCCATCGGCTGCCAGTGTCACCACGACGGCTAGCAGTACTGGATCCAAGGCTAGCGGTCCCCGTGGCGGCTTTCGCAAACTGCAGGGCTTTTTCGGCGAGGAGTTTCCTGGGCGCGACAGCTCCGAGAGCAGCCTGCCGACCTCTTATATGGGGAAGGACCAACGATCGCGCTCCTACAGCCATACTCGCCCGACGCATCGCGATCGTAACTACTCAAATGCCACCGATCATACAAGGGATGCTTCGCCTGCCTCGTCACGGCCCAGGACCCCAGTTCCGGCCCCTGAAGTAGTGCCCTTTTTGTATCAGGATAATACTGTAAGTCCGCCTTGTGTTTCCGATCTTCGTTTCTCTCTTCTCCCCCCCTCCTCCTTGCTTCTTTTTCATCTTCTTTTTTCCATCTTCTTTTCACCTCACCTTTCTTTTCCCCTTCTTTTCCCCCTTTACCATATTTCTTTCTTCTTCTTCTGCAGCCTCCATGTCCCTGCCTCCCTTTTCCCAAAACGGCGTAAGCTCTCATCTGTACCTTTCATCTCCGATCCACTTCTTTTTTTCGTTATGGGGCCGCCTGCGATCCACGAATAGGTGGGGGTCGAAATTGGAAATCGGTTTCGCCTGGAATACATGACACAGAATCTGACTTTGCCCGTCTTCTAGGACATTGCGCGGTATGGAGAGGCACCGGTAAGAGACATCATGACGGGCCCCGATCGGGAACGATACATGTCGGATGGCGCGCCTCAAGTGCCGCCCAAGTCCTCGCAGTCCTCACGCGCCGGCATCGTTCACCTCCCCGGCCACCATCACCGCCATAACAAGAGTATCGATGATCCGAGGAGCCTGCGGCCGACCACCAGCCGGGAAGACTCTACGAGCAGTTCATATCCGCGCGAACGAGGGGGCATGGCGGGGACGCTCTTCAGCAGCTCGCGCTCCAGAGCCCAGAGCCCGACACCGAGCATTGGTAGCGGACAGGCGCCCTACTCAAGGTCTGGCGTGCTCGAGGGACACGCTTCCCCTGGCCACCATGGTGGCAAGCTTGGCTTCATGGGCCGATTTCGACGGCACAAGGATAAAGATGATGGCAACAGTGGCGGCTCCAAGCTGAGAGACTTGCCCCAGTCTACCAGGTCTTTGCAGGCAAAGTCCTCCAAGACAGACTTGACGCGCCCCGAGCTGTCGCCATCCGCCTTTCCTTCTACCTTTGTCCTCGGCTCTGGAGACGTGTCGGATGCTTCAGAGACCCGGTCCCTGGCGGCGTCCCGCGGCGGAACCTTCAAGAACAACTTCCCCTTCTCCAAGAACAAGCGACCCCTCCGGCCGAACGACTGCGACGAGACCATTGGCCCGACCGACCGTGCTGATCCTGGACACATGTACCACCTTGACACGAACTTGAACGATATGGAAGGTATTCTGGCCAAGCCACCCCCATTGACCCCCATGGACACCTCCTTCGTGAACATCGACCCTGACCCCAACGATTCGGCAGTTTCTCCGCCAAAGGGAGGAAGCTGGGACGCCCCTGATAGCTGGGCGGTCCGCCGAGGCACCGAGGATACTACGATACAGCAGCCAGAAGTGGAAGAGCTCTCGAGCCCACCGCGACCCGAGGAGAAACTGACGCCTTACTTTATTCGCATATTCCGATCGGACGGGACCTTTTCAACCCACTCCATGGCGTTGGACGCCACCGTTGCCGAAGTCATATCTCAAGTGATTAAGAAAACCTATGTCGTTGACGGGCTCGAAAACTACCACATCATCATGAAGAAGCATGACCTCATCCGCGTCCTGACGCCAGGCGAGCGGCCCTTGCTCATCCAGAAACGCCTCCTACAGCAGGTCGGTTACGAGGAAAAGGACAGAATAGAGGATTTGGGCCGAGAGGACAACGGCTACCTGTGCCGCTTCATGTTCCTGTCTGCCCGAGAGAGTGATTTCCACTCAAAGACGGCGGACCTGGGCATCAAGGCCACTCAAAAGGTTAACTACGTCGATCTTGCCGGTCGCAATCTCGTCACCATTCCCATCTCCCTCTATCTCAAGGCTAACGATATTATATCTCTTAATCTCTCTCGTAACCTGTCTCTGGATGTGCCACGAGACTTTATCCAGTCCTGCAAGAACCTCCGAGACATCAAATTCAATAACAATGAAGCAAGAAAACTACCGCTCAGCCTTGGCCGGGCCGCGAGGCTCACGTACCTGGATGCCTCCAACAATAGGTTGGAGCAGCTGGACCATGCTGAATTGAATGCCCTCACTGGACTGCTGAGAATGAACCTTGCCAACAACCGCCTGACGCACCTGCCCCCCTACTTTGGCGCATACCAAGCGCTGAGGAGCTTGAACATCTCCTCCAACTTCTTGGATGCGTTCCCACCCTTCTTATGCGACCTGCACAGCCTGGTTGACTTGGATCTAAGCTTCAACTCCATCGCAGAGCTACCGGAAGAGATTGGCCAGCTCAAGAGTCTGGAAAAGCTACTCATCACCAATAATCATCTAAGCGGCGGTGTCCCAGAGTCCTTTAGTGGCCTTATTAGCTTGCGCGAGCTTGACATCAAATACAACTACATTACTAATATCGACGTCATTTCCGAACTGCCCAAGCTGGAGATTTTGTACGCCGCTCACAATCACATCTCAGCCTTTGTGGGCAAATTTGAGCGCATTCGTCAACTCAAATTGAACTCGAATCCGCTCAACAAGTTTGAAATCCGAGAGCCGCTCCCAACTCTCAAGACCCTCAACCTGTCCCAGGGCCAGCTAGCGAGTATCGACTCGGCATTCTCCAACATGCCGAATCTGGAACGCCTTGTCCTCGACAAGAACCACTTCGTCTCACTCCCGCCTCAGATTGGTGCCCTGAGCCGTCTGGAGCATTTCAGCATTGCCCACAACTCTGTGAGCGAACTGCCACCCCAGATAGGCTGCCTAACAGAGCTTAGGGTCCTCGACGTGCGAGACAACAACATCTCCAAACTGCCCATGGAGATTTGGTGGGCCAACAAGCTCGAAACCTTCAACGCCTCGTCCAACATGCTAGAAAACTTCCCCAAGGCCGCGTCAAGGGCCCCCAGACTACCTGGCGAAGAGCTGCAGGGACCGCCGCCGACGACGAATGGCAAGACGCTCCCGATGGGAACACTTTCTGCCAGTGGCAGCTCTGAGGAACTGGGAGAGGAGCGCCGGCCGAGCCAAGCGTCTAGCACCACTTTGCTGAGCGTCGGCCCAACGCCCAATATCCCGGGAGCAGACCGAAAGAGTTCTGTCGTGTCCGTTTATGGAAAGGGCGGACGTAAGACGTCTGTCATGTCTAGGGGAACATCACAATCTCAGAACACGGTCTCGACTTCAAACCAGTCACTGAGAAAGGACTCGGGCTTGTCGTCTAGACTCACCAACACGTTTGCTGGATCATTGCGAAATCTGTACCTTGCGGACAACCGACTGGATGATGACGTTTTTGACCAAATCACATTGCTTGCCGAGCTCAGAGTTCTCAATTTATCCTACAACTGGGAGGTCAGCGACATGCCTCAGAGATCGATGCAAAACTGGCCACAGCTGGTGGAGCTGTACCTTTCTGGCAATGTTTTGACAAGTCTTCCGGCAGATGACTTGGAAGAGTCGAGTCTTCTCCAAACCTTGTACATCAATGGCAACAAGTTCACCAACTTGCCAGCTGACATATCAAGGGCGAAGAAGCTTGCGGTTTTGGACTGCGGAAATAACCAGCTAAAGTACAACATTGCCAATGTTCCATACGACTGGAACTGGAACCTGAACCCGAACTTGAGATATCTCAACCTTTCGGGAAATAAGCGACTGGAGATTAAGCAGACTGCATGGGGCGGCATTGATGGCCCTGGAGCCGTGAACCGCGAGGAGTACACCGACTTTAACCGACTCCTCAACCTGAGGATACTGGGCCTGATGGACGTTACCCTGACTCAACCCAGCATACCGGATCAAAGCGAAGACAGACGAGTCAGGACGTCTGGGTCGTTGGCAGGCCATTTGCCATATGGTATGGCCGACACTCTGGGCAAGAACGAGCATTTGTCCACGGTTGATCTTGTCGTTCCACGGTTTAACTCTTCAGAGACGGAGATGCTTTTGGGCCTCTTTGACGGCCAGGCATTGTCTAACAGCGGATCTAAGATTGCCAAGTATCTCCATGAAAACTTTGGACACATTTTTGCTCAGGAACTCAAAGCCTTGAAAACCCGCCAGAACGAAACGCCTGCTGATGCGCTCCGAAGAGCCTTTTTGGCCCTCAACAAAGATTTGGTGACCGCCGCAACGCAGTATTCGGATGATCGGAAGAAAAAGTCGCATAGGGGTGTATCTCAGCCGGTCGTTCTTAGTAGGGAAGATCTCAATTCCGGAGGAGTCGCCACCGTGTTATACCTTCAAGGCACAGAACTATACGTGGCGAATGTCGGTGACGTTCAGGCCATGGTTATTAAGACCGACAGCAAGCATCACATCCTGACCCGGAAGCACGACCCCGCAGAGCCGTCAGAACGGTCAAGGATTCGCGAAGCTGGTGGATGGGTATCGCGCAATGGCCGGCTGAACGATCTTCTACAGGTCTCTCGCGCCTTTGGATACGTTGATTTGATGCCCGCAGTACAGGCGGCGCCTTACGTGACCAATATGACCATCCGAGAGAACGACGACATCATTGTCATGGCCACGAGCGAGCTATGGGAGTATCTCCCCCCTGGCCTCATCACGGATATCGCGCGAGCAGAGCGTCAGGACCTCATGCGCGCTGCTCAAAAGCTTCGCGATATCGCAATGGCCTACGGAGCATCAGGTAAAATCATGGTAATGATGATTAGCGTTGTCGACCTCAAGAGAAGAGTCGAGCGATCTCGCCTTCATCGGGGCACGAGCATGTCCCTGTACCCTTCGGGAGTCCCTGCGGAAGCCCCCTATCTCCTTTCCACGAGGAGGGGACGAAAGGGCAAGGGAGATGTTCTCGACTCTTCCCTCAACCGGCTCGAGGCGGAGATCCCCGCCCCGACTGGCAACGTCTCCATTGTCTTTACCGATATCAAGAATTCCACGACTCTTTGGGAGATGTATCCCAATGCCATGCGATCGGCAATCAAGCTACATAACGAAGTGATGCGGCGACAACTACGCCGGATTGGAGGATACGAAGTCAAGACGGAAGGTGATGCCTTCATGGTGTCATTCCCTACTGCGACTTCGGCTCTCCTCTGGTGCTTTGCCGTTCAGATGGAGCTTCTCGAGGTCCCTTGGCCGTCAGAGGTTCTCAACTCAATGTCGTGCCAGCCGATATACGACAAGGAAAACGCCATGATCTTTAAAGGGCTGTCTGTTCGCATGGGCATTCACTACGGGGATTGTGTGTGCGAAACGGACCCCGTCACCCGCCGCATGGATTACTTTGGACCCATGGTTAACAAGGCAGCGCGTATATCGGCTTGTGCCGATGGCGGCCAGATCACCGTGTCTTCGGACTTTATCTCCGAAATCCAGCGCTGCCTGGAGAATTATCAAGACACAGACCGAAATATCTCAACCAGCTCAGAAGCGTCTTTCGAAGACGAGTCAATTGCGGCTGCTATTCGCAAGGATTTGAGATCTTTGACCTCCCAGGGTTTTGAAGTCAAGGAGATGGGAGAGAAAAAGCTAAAGGGTTTAGAAAACCCCGAGGTTGTCTATTCCTTGTACCCTCATGCTCTCACTGGCCGTATTGAATACCACCTGCAGCATGAGCGCCAAGATTTGATGGCCGACAAGCCCACTGCAGTCCTGTCTGGTGAGCTCTCATTCGATCCCGACACCATCTGGTCATTGTGGAGAGTCAGCTTGCGTCTTGAGATGCTGTGCAGCACTTTGGAAGAAGTCAGGGGCCCAGGGCTTCAGCCCCCAGAGACAGAACTCTTGGAGCGTATGAAGACCCGAGGAGGCGAAGTCACTGAACGCTTCTTGATCAACTTTATGGAACATCAAGTAAGCAGAATAGAGGTAAGCGTCTACTAAACTATCCAAAATGTGTTTTTTGCCTGTTGGCCCCATTCTAACATGGACGATAGACTTGTGTGTCGACCCTGACTATGCGCCATCTCGCCATTGGAGGCGGTACCCTTCGAGAGCTTAACCAGCTTCGTGCCCCTATGGCTGCGGTGTTTGAGTTCTTCTTGAAACAGAAAGAGGAGTTGGACCGTTACAAGGAGAAATATGGTCCTATTGAAGATGAACCTAGCAATGGGATGACTATCAGGGGGAGATTGAAGATGTTGAAGAAGAAGAAGAAGAAGAAGAAGAAGAGATGGAAGATTCTGAAGAAGATGGAAGTGACACTGAGCAAGAGTAAGTCTTGATCAGTTGTACATTACTAAAGCCTGTCATAAAAGCGGATGGGCGCTTATCTCATAACCTTGTTTGGGCCTTCTGTGGAATCCTTTTTCCTTCTTCTATTTACCTCCACGCGGTCAAGAACCGGGGGAGAGGGTAGAGCCGTCGAGGCCGGAGGCGTTGAAAAGAGGGCATGAGTTCCCTTCTTTTTTTTTTGGGTTTTTTGATTTTCCCTTGTTGCATTCTGGATCAATCATGTTACACCGTGGTCGGATGGATTTTACATATGAGACTATTGCGTTGGCGCAGTCTTTTTTCGGCGAAAGTTGTTTAACCGGGGAGGGTTGGAGGGAGGGAAATCCCTTGGGAGGGGGGATGTTTGATGCGTGGGGAGCAAAGTTTTTTCTATATATATACCTCAACATATATTGTTATGAGTCGTTTTGTACAACCTCTTTTGGTGGATAAGGGAGGATTGGTTCAATGCATCGTATCTACAGCACAGCAAACTGGGCTTGCAAAGCGGTTTTTTTTTAAGGGGGGGAATTGGTATTTTTTTTTTTCAATCATTATTGTTATTGCAAAGTAGTCACAGAAGTTTTTTTTTTTCTTTTTCTTTTTTTGCATTCATTGGTATGGGGGAGCATGGCATATGAAGAAACCAAGAAAAAAAATACTTTTAATTGGATCGATATTAATATTTCTGGATTTCCTTTGTTTCGTCTTTTTTTTTTGGTCGAGTGTGTGATTTGTACATGTTGTTTCTACTTGGTAGACTATTGTTCGATATTTTAGAGTCAAAACCCCAACTACCTAGCATAAATGACAATAGCTAGTATCTATGGAAAAGGACATCTTTTTTCTGTATGGAGCGCTTTAACATCTTTTTACATGGACGCAGCATCGTCGCTTCGGACTTGTTTCATGATGTGTATTCGAGGAGACATCCGTGGGCCTATCCACCAGCCTCTGGTGTATTTCCTCACTGCGTCCCTGACAGTGGCAATGGTGGCGCCTTGGCCCACAACTTGGGCGTTTGTTCCTTGTTCAGGGGATGATTCTGCTGACACGGCTGGCTGACCGGGTCGTAGGATTTGGATACCGTCGTAGCCATGTATACGACCGATGGTGTCCCATGTTCCGAGGACGAGAGATGGGTCTTCCATGAGGACGTAGTCGAACTGGGACCAGAATTCGGGGCGGAGGAGTTGTTCGTCCACCTCGGTTTTATCGAAGACGAGGACTGGAGAGGAAGACGTTGGAACAGAGCCGTAGAGGTTTTGGCCAAAGAGGGTGAGTCCGGTCATGCAAGTGAGAACGTCTGCGTGGACGAACAGCTCGGAAGGAGAGGAAGGAATGTTTGCTGTGATGGCGTAGAGCTGAGAGACGGCATCGCCGCCGGGGTAATTGAGTGATGAGAGGAGGAGCATGGCTGTGCTAGCGGCAAAGGAGGCGAGGACGGAGAGAGCGAGGACGATGGTGGCGAGGCTGTAGAGGGGAGACTTTGACCAGCGAGAAGAAAAGAAGCTTGCGCCTGCAGCTGCGGCGGCGGTGAGGGGAGGGACGGCGTAGAAGATGAAGCGGGTTTCTTTGTGCGGCTGGATGGAGTATATGGCGATGAAGGCCAGGGACGGAATGAGCAGATGCTGGACTCGACGAGATGTTGCGGGGTGCAAGAGCGCCAACCCGATGAGTGGGAAGCACAGCGGATTGAGCAAGAGGCGCGGCAGCGCAGACGTAAAATAGTAGTGCCACGGCGAGACGCCCCAGTTGGAGGACGAGCCCAGAACGGCGTTGTAGTAGAAGCCGGCGAGCTCCGGCCACAGCGGCCTCTGCCAAAAGTACGAGTCGACGGGCACGGAGAGCGCGAGCGACGCGGCGAAGGAGGCGACGAAGACGACGATGAGCTCCCACAGGCCGAGGAGTCCGTTGGCGAGCAGGAGAAGCCCCGTGGCGGCGAGGAGGATGGCGAGTTCGGAGCGGAAGACGGCGGTGGCGAAGACGAGGAGGGCGATGGCCTGGCGGCGGCGGACGTGGGCCTTTTTGGCATCGTTTTGGGAGGAGGAAGGCTGATGCCAGGGTTGCTGTTATGTTTATGTGAGCACGGTGAGAGCAGGCATGAGTTCCAAGGCATAGGATGTGTGTACACAGGACGGAGTATACAGCCATAAGAACAAGGGGGGTGTTGAGACTCACTCAATCCAAAGGCAAACATGTTGGGCAGCGTCCTGCTCAAGTAAAACACCCCATGGAACTGGCTCACGCTCAACAACACCCACCACCTCGCCGGCCCCCTGCCAAACGCCTCCCGCACAGCGCCCCCAAACACCACCAAGCACGCGGCGTTGAAGCCCCCCAGCACGGCCCTCACGATGAACTGCGCATGCCGGAACCCCGCGAGCGCCAACCAGCGGCTGGCTCACGCCCGCCAGGAGCACCGACCCGACGAACGTCCGGGGCACGGCGCCGGGGAAAGCAAAGTGGTCGTACGTGGACGAGAGCCGCGCGTGGACGTCGTGGACGGGCGTGCCGTAGGTGAGGATGTCGTGGGTGGCCTGGAGGTTGAAGGACTCCTCGACTTTGGTGTAGGGCGCTGCGAGGAGGTGCAGCAGCGGCACGGCGAAGAGGAGGAGATCTGCGTGTGCTCTGTGGTTAGTGAATCGGTGAGGTGAGTGTGATATGAGGAAAACAACAACTTGCCTGTGAATTCCATTGTGGTGGTTTAGGAGGAGGCACTCATGTCGTTTGTTGTGAGAAACTGAGCTGCCTAGTTAGACATGAACTTGCTGTCCAATCTGTCCTCTTTAGAAGGTGTCGGAGATGGCAATCGATAAAGATGAAGAACGAGAATGATTAATTATGCTCATTGACTGGAAAATTCACAATTTCCAGTGTCGGTAATGGACACTTGTCTCGTTCCTCGATCCAGGGTCGTTGGGTTTAATGAGATGTTGTTGTACTTGGCTCTCTCCCTGAATACAGCACCACGCCCAGCGTTTCGGAGCGGCGCAACCATCCCCCGCATCAAGCATATCGTGACCAGCGTCTCATCTCAATCAACACGCGCCAATATCACTTGTAATTTCATCAAAGTCCAGTATAATGAATTAATAGAAGCGATTCTGCTGATTATCCGGGCAAAAGACGACACCATCAATGCATCCACAAACCTCAAGTACAATTCCTCCATCAGAACCGTCAGTTTTCTCACCTCTGTCAGTGATACTGCAGTGCCCCCCAATCATCACGCAGAGACATCCCCTACCATCATCATCACATACACAAGCCATAAAGCTTTTGCTAGCTCAACAAGATTGATATTTCGGATAGCCAACTCTGGGGGTCTTGCTACACGCAGCCACTCCCGTACTATTATCACCTCCTAGCGCTATGTCAAGTAACAAAGTATATGGTACAGCTCTTGAAGAAGATAGAAACAATCAAAAAAAATAGAAAAAAAATCGACAAGGGCGAGCCGTAAGAATAAAAAAAAATAGGTAAAAAGTAGTAATAATAAAACGCACCAGCCCGCCGTAGTGAGCCGTACATTACCCATTGCAACCAAAAAAAAAACAGACCCAGTGCATGTTTGTTGCCCTACCAGGCTACCACGTAGAGCATTATATATCACCGTTTGTCCTTGGCCCTTTGCCTTTTGGAGGTTGTACAAGAGGGCGTAAACTGCCATTTATCGACAAGAAGATGGCCTCTGATATCATACCAGCTCTCTCTCTCTCTCTCTTTTTATCGCAAGGTGCTGAAGGATATCCTCTCAGATAAAAGGCTGTAAAATGCATAATATTCCCGTCATCAATCGTACATACGAATTCGCCATACGCCGTCATCAAACACCCTCCTAGATGCTTAGTTGTCTGTCTGTCTGTCTCGCGCTTTGGAGTATATTCGACAGCTCAAAATTCCAAATCAAGGCCCACTGCCTCCCTGTTTTATGGAAGAAAAGATGTGCTCTTCTTCCTGCCTAGGCCCATGCTGATGCGTCCTTTCTTATCCTTTTCTGGAGCATCGCCATTCATGGCGCCATCTGGCAGAGCACCATTCTTGTCCTTGAAGAAGCTAAAGCTGCGCTTCGACATGGACTTGCTGCCTCGCTTGGACCGGTCCAGGAATCCAAAGCCTCCGCCTTCTTCCTTCTTTCTAACGGCCTCTTCTTGCGCTGCCGATTTCTTACTGGCCTCTAGCGCCTTCTGCAGCTCATCTTGCTCGTTTCTTCGGGCTTGCATAGCTTTGACGTGATCTTCTCTGCGCTTCTTCTCGTCTTCTTTGAGTTGCTTCTCTTTTAGTTTCTCCTTCTCCTTCTCGGCTTGCTTGGCAGCCTTTTCTGCGGCCTTTTCCGCGGCCTCACGCTCCCTCTTTTCCTTCTTCAAGTCATCCTTGGACTTTGTTTCCACTCTAGATGTACTCGTCCTTGGCAGGCCAGCAAATGGAGCCTCGTTCACTACTGGCGCTTCAATGATGGGTGATGTGGGTATATTTGCTAGCCCAGGAGCAGTAGCGGCATGTGCGAGACTCGCCAGAGACTCATGTTCCGGCATGATGACGGGCTGTGTCACCTGTCGCTTCAGTGGGGTGGTTTCTTCCTTGGCCACGCCGGCCACGATTCTGCCCTTGCTGGGCCCGCTCCTGCGCCGTTGGCGCCGACAACGCTCTCACCAGGTCCTGGATCTGGTCAATGATCGGCATTCTAATACGTAGATGTTAGTACCAGACTCTGTATGTTAAGCATAGACAGTGGGAAGATGGTGGTGTGTTACTTACGCGATGATATAATTGTTTAAAAAAAACGAATCCTTCTGGCAAATTAGTAGGGCTCACTATCGATCGATTACGTGTTAAACTTACTCAGAGAGAGAGAGTGTGTGTGTGTGCAAAGAATAACAACACGACCCTATAGTCTATAGTTGGTAAATAATCTCTTGACAATAGCAACGATGATCTTGATGATCAAGATTGAATCGGGGGGCTGACAATGATGGTGTTGCTCATACAAGATGCTGTGGCGGTGGCGGTAGTAGAAATGACATTTCAACGTAGAAGAGAGCAGAAGGGCGTAGAAAAGAGCACCTGGGTAGGTAAGGAGAGAAGATGAAAAGGGTAGATGAAAGGGAAGCGAGAGTCCAGCTTGGTTCGTTTGCACCTGTCGTGGAAATTCAGGCCACAAGGCGGCCAAACAGCCGGCTGCCAATTGCCGCCTGGGACGGCTTTTGGCCTGTGCCTGTTCTTGTACCTGTAGCCTACAAAGGCTCTCCCAACTGAAGTGATTCAACCTCATGGATGGACTGCCTAGAATTCTCAAACTACCGACCTATCGGGGCAGTTCAACGGATCTGCAGTGTCTAATTGCATCAACAAACGGTCTGCGCAGCGAGCCGAGATGGATGACTGCATTGGCCAGTTTCCACTGGTCTAAACATGTCGAATCTAGTACATGTACTCATTCAACCAAAGTCGGGCACAGCATTACTTGGCCCATTCACCTCTCCAACAACTACCTTAGTAACAGTACCTAGGTAGAAAATACTAGAGTAGGTAGTCACCGGGTTGCAAGTTGACAATAGTATCATGATCGTGTCTTTCTCTTCCATGTCTGGCTGCATGTAGCTACATGTATTCCAGATGCAGGGTTGGCATCATCCTTCTACGGAGTTCAAACGAGCATATCATTCGTCTCTGGCTCCGAGAGGCAATCCAACCACATCCTTAACCACCGAGCTGGAACGATGCAATCGTCTGGTTAGCTACTCCAACAAAATCCACCAATTCCTTCTTAGGTTCATCCGCGCAGCTCGGCGCCAGCGTGATGACTGTAGATCCAAGCTCAACGACGCCAAACGTCAAGACGCGCAAAATGTCGGAGATGTTTCCAGCACCAGAGCTCACGTTCACCTTGGACAAGAGGGGTCCCTTTTCCGAGAACACACCAAACAGCTCTTGAGTTACGTTGACAAACTGCGACGATACAGTTCGAATCAGAGATGTTCATGGTGCGACTGATGCTGGAGGATGAAGTACTTACACCACTGAAGGAATCGCAGAGGCCTTGCTGGTCACTACTGGCAAAGGGGGCGCCGAGTGCTGCGACTCCATTGCCAATACCGGCGACAATGTCTTTCAAATCATCAACAATGATGGTGAAATCATCAGCCGCTTGCTAAACCGCAAGTTAGTTTGTCAAATTACATGGTTAGGTGATCCGAAAAGGTGGACGTACTGGTTCTTTCAGGCCCCCCACCAAACCCAGCAGGTTAGACGACAGCTCGGTGATGTTTTTGATGCCAGTTATACCGTCTGTTGGCACCTCAATTGTCATTGTGGCTTGTACCTGGTTCATAGACAGCAGGGCGGTCATGAGGGTGAGAGACTTGAACTGCATGATGGCGGCTTCTAGGTGATTGCTTGTATTGGTATGTCTTTGTGAGATGATGTTTTCTGTCGATTGATGATTATTCTGGATAAAGAGGCCATTTCAAGTCCAGTTTATATAGACCCGAGGGCCTGGCAATGTGGATTATGATTGCAGCTGGATTGGCCCATCATAGGTAGGATCGACCCATGGCTCCCTTTGATGGATACTGCATCGCTATGATGCCAAGTTTTCATTCTCAATGGAATTGATCTCCTAATTTGATGGGTTAAATCGACTGATTCAGGCAGATCTAGTAGTCCATCGTCCACCGAGCATCTTGATCGGCAGGGCATTATGTGTGCATATGAGTAGATCCATATTCATCTTGTAGATCTACTCTTATATACTAGGTTTACTTGCATTCCCATGAAATACCTCCTTCATTAGTCAATCTCATCCATGCCAATATGCAGGGATCTGCGCAGCGGAGTAGCATAATCAGGGTCCATCATAGCTACAAGGCTGATCAGGGAGGAAACGTGAGACAAATATTATCGAGCGGAAATACTGCATGATCCATGACGACATCAGATAATTCTTCGGTATACAGGCCAATTAAAGATACTATAGAGCCAAAGCCAGACTATGAGATCCCATTACCTGATCCAAATACCAAATACCCTTGATACAACGCTTCACTGGTCTTCAATGGAAGCATCAAAAAAAGCTTCAAGCGAGGTACCACCCACCTCGGGAAGATGCAGTTTAATTGGGTATGCCTCCAGAGTCTCGTTAAAATTCTTATCAAGCCCCTCCAATTCCTTCTTAGACTCGTCTGCGCAGGTCGGCACCAGCTGGATGACTTGAAAAGAGAGCTTGTCGACAGCCGTCTCCAGGAAGCGCAAGATGGCAGCAATGGGCATGCTGAGAGGTATGGGGCCTAAAAGGCCTTTTTGACTGACGAGCGCCTGGAGGAGATCTTGCTGGGTCTTGACAAACTGTACTTCGTTAGTTCAGACACTCGTAACGCGATGGAGATGGAAACTCACGCCAGTAAAGGTTTCGCAAATGTCCTTTTGGTCATCCTCGGCAAAGGTAGAGTTGCCTGAAGCTGATATAGTTGTTGTGGTCTCATTGGCAGCAGCGACAATCTGGCGAAAGTTTTTGAACGCTGCCTGATGCAAGTTAGCTCACAGGCACATGTACACAGTTGTGCGGCTGAATAGATGGGCAGCTATACTAATCCATCTGCCTCCACGTTCTCAGTATTAAGCCCCTTGACCAGGTCCAACGTGTCGGCCGAAAGGGCGGTAATGTTGGAGATGCTGTTGGTTACGTCTTTTGCCGTCAAGGCCTGCACGTGGCCTAACGAAAGGACGGCGGCTAAGACGAGGGATATGAACTGCATGATGCCGTGTTGTAGGTCGACTGCTTGAATATTACGGTGGCGTTCTATTTTGATCGATGGCGTTTGTATAGTGATGAATCCTCCAGCTTGGATCCCAGAGGTGCTGAGGATATATACGTGTAAGGCTGGGGCCGCAACCACGGCTTCAGTCGACATGGCTCCCTTTGGGTGATACACCGCCGAGATGACGAATTCCCCATTCCAGTAAACACAGTTCCAAGTTTCATCAGGCAGATCAACTGCTTCAAGAACAGATAAGGTGACCCATCGTCCGCCACAGGCAACTTGATCTGCAGGGTGCACCCTGTGGAATGAGATCGCTCAAGTTGTCGCGTGGAACCGAGACAGCGTCCATCTTCAGACACTCTGTAACACTTGATGATATTGTGTCCAATCATGTTTTCTCACAAGTGGTACAGTGTACTGAGATGCTGTCGGCACAACCAATTGAGGCAAGACTGAGCTGCTCTCAAGACATGCATATGAATGTGTAAATCTACAATGAGGCAAAGATAGTCGGGAGGAGGATGTATGGAAAATGGGACTTGACCGCAGCAAAGAAGAGGTCATTCGCTTTAATGTACAGTTTTAGGATCTCATCACACATGTCTCCCAGCGTCACTGATATGCATATTCCATGGAACATAAAAACAGAACCCTCGATAAGGCCAAAGCATCAAGTTACTTCAAGTTGGAGATCAAGCCACGCTTATAACATCAAAGATGTTTCCATTTGAAACGAGAATATCGGTACTAGATAGCCCAACCCACCAGATCGACCAGGGAGGCAACATGAGACAATCTTTGCACGCAAAGCCGCCCATGGAATGCAAAGCCTGCATAACCTCGGCTATGACTGAATAGACGATTCACAGTGGTCAGAACGGCATGGTTGTTCAGTCATTGGTCGTCATACTATGTACTGTCTAATCGCAACTAGGCCACCACGTCAATGCTAAAAACATCCACGCCGTTTTGCAGCTGGCTCTTTGTCGGCGCCTTTCCAAGCCTCAACAACTCAGACACCTGCATCACGGTCGGGTCGCGGCCTTGGGACGCAACCGCCACGACGGTCTCGCCCTTTGTATAGTAGGCAACAAACTTTCCTGCCGCGGCATCTCCATCCAAGATGACGTCGTCCCATCCAGACGCAATCGTATTGCCGCTGTATCGCAGCTGGGCGCCAAGGGCCGACCAAAAGACTGGGATAAACGGCTCGCTGGGTGCAGCTGGGTTCACAATGTGTGAGGCCACGGCACGGCCTGCGTTCTGGGCGACGTTCCAGTGCTCGATTCGGACGAGAGCCCCGTTGCCTCCAGGGCCTTGGTAAGGGTACGAGGCAATGTCTCCGATGGCGTAGACGTCTGAGAGTCCCGCAACCGCAAAGTGAGCGTCGGTCTGAAGGGATCCATCCTTTTGCAGTTGGACGGCGCTGTTGTCTTTGAGAAAGCTAGTCTCGGGGGCCACGCCGACACCCAGGATGACGAGATCTGCATCGAGCTTGGTACCGTCCTTGAGATAGACGGCGCCCACCTTGGAGGAATCCGAGCTGGACGGCTCGGCCTTGTCGACGCCAGCGCTCAAGTAAAACTTGATGCCCTTGCCCTCCAAGGCTTTCTGGATGCCGGCGCCGACCTGCTCGCCAAGAACACGCTCCAGGGGAACCTTTTCCATGCCCACAACGGTCACCGAGTTGTCGCCGCCAGTGGCATTGGCAATTTCCATGCCAATAAAGGAGGAGCCGATGATGACAATCTTCTTGCCCTTGTCTCCAATGGCATCGACAATCTTCTTGGCATCGTGAACAGTGCGCAGTGTAAAGATGTTGCCGAGTTCCTTGAAGCCTTGAAGGGGGAGGAGCCTGGGAGTTGCTCCAGTCGCGAGAACCAGCTTGCTGTAGGGAATCTTGCTCCCGCTTGCCGTTGTCACTTGTTTGCCGGAAAAGTCGACACCGTTGACCTCGCCATCAACCCACTCAACGGCGCCGCTGTCGAACCAGCTCTTGTCTCGCCATGCCAACTTGGAGGCGTCTGTGATTAACGCCTTGCTCAGCTTGGGCCTGTCAATGGGGAGGTAGCCTTCCTTTGAGATGACGGTGAGATGGCCTCGGTAGCCCTTTTCACGCAATCCCTCGACGACGCCGAGAGCGCCAGAGCCACCGCCGACAACGACGACCCGTTCTTGAGAGTCACTCGAGACGCTGCATTGAAAGTCGGGTTTCCTCCTGGAGCCTTTGATGGCAGCTTCCTCGGCGGTAATGTAGAATCCCCCATCACGCTCGGTGAGAGGAAAGACGGGCAGAGCATCCAGGGCAGGCGAGTCTTCTACGTCACCAGTCTTTGCGTTGAAACAAGCTATCCCTTGTTAGCATGCCATCTCCGGACAGGTCCATGGGCAGCTTTACCTCCATGCCAGGGGCAAGTGATGCGTCCAGTGGTGGACAAGACACCCTTGGCCAACGGAGCGCCGTAATGGGTACACTTGGCGCCAATGGCCTGTACCTCTGCCTTTCCACCAGACTGGAGGCCGACAAGAAGGTACAAAAATTTGCTAAGGAACAAGCATTTTCCCAAGCCATTGCCTGGTTGAATGAATATTTGTTGAAAGAATAAATGTACATAAAGAGTGAACTAATGGTCGTCAACAATGTAAGGCGGTGGAAACCATCTGGATCTGGTCTCATAGGACTCATGGGCATCATTTCATAAAAAGTCGTCTCAGTTCAAGTATTAAATTGGCTTCAGATTAAACGACGTTAAAATAATGGCCACGCCATGAATATTGCTTTTACGCCATTCATTCTACTCATAGATATATTGCTGCAGGTTTTCACAAAGTTGGAAATCTTATTGGCCCCCCCAAGTGAACAATAAGACAATTCAATGCGATCTTAAATGCAATACCAATATATCATAGTTATTATTTATATTTTCTTAGCTGATCTTGTCATAGAGTGTATATTGCAGGTATTGGGATATCAGCCCCCATGTCCGCCATGATGATATTCGGCGTCGGCAGATCAACTGACAGGTCCCGTGTCCGCGCGATCATCATAGTATTATCAAATATGTTTCTCTCATAAGAGGACTGCGTATTAGGTCTGTGATGGAATCATAACCTTTTTCATAGGTGACAGTGTGTGGCTGCTCGTTAATTCGCACACCGTTTTCACAATCCTCACAGTAATTTAACACTCTTTGGCAGTATAATAACGATAAATGGACATATCTAATGGTAAAAATATCTGATACATATAATGACATCGAACATAATGGTCGGTTCATACTACGCATCTATACTTTACTGATGCAATTGTATTTAAGGTGATAGCCCCTGGTTCAGCTCTCATCCACCCCCTCTTTCGGAGACACGAAGGATTTCTTTTGTATACGTCATGCCTTAGATATTCCTAGAGCCAATACTTAGTAATCTCACGGTATTAAAAAAACTTGGATAACTGGATCGTACGTAAATAAGAAAATGTTCATAACATCTGAGCTGTACTATCTTGCAATAACTCTATTGAGTAAGTGGATACATACAACCTAATGTCCAGTTCGATCTCTCTTTCAAATATTCTATCTCGTAGTAGTGCTCTTGAAAAGTATTTGTGTAATAGAAGCCCTGTGCTCGTTGTTCAACCAGCATCGCGTGGGACTGATTCCTTTTAGGCAGCCAGGTTCATGATGTTCCAGTCCCACAGCTGCCCCTCATTTGTGAGAAAAATAAAGCCAATGTCCCCACCTAATAAAGGTATAAAAAGCCCAATCCTCTGATACATCTTTTGTTACCCCTTTTCATAACTTTCCTCATTAGCAAATGCCAGATTGACTCCACAAACACAGAGATTCAAATGACAACGGACATCATGGGGAAAGACAGCGAAAACAAGATTTACGTAGTCACCGGTGGAAATAGGGGGCTCGGTCTTGGACTTATTAAGGCACTTCTTATCCGCACCAACACGACTGTTATTGCAACAGTTCGCAACGAATACGGCATTTCAACGCTTATCGAAGAGACTAAAATGGTCAATAAGGGATTAGGCAGCACCCTCCTGATCACAATGTTGGATTTCTCAACGACTCTCTCCCCTGCCAAAGTTAGAGATGCCTTCAAATTCGATATAGATCATGTCGATGTTCTCATTAATAATGCTGGAGGGGCCCCGCCTATGGTTCCAGCGGCTGAAACAACAGCAGAAGACTTACGTACTGCCTTTGAAGTTAATACGATCGCTCCTCTGATGGTATTCCAGGCACTATGGCCACTGCTACAGAATTCGCCTTCGCCGAAGCTTGTGATGGTTACATCTTCAGTTGGTAGTATTGGGGAGATGGAACCTGTACCCGGTGGCGCCTATGGCCCGAGTAAGGCCGCTCAAAATTGGCTCACCAAAGCCTTGCACTTGGAAAATAAAGACAGCGGCCTCATTACAATTGCGCTGCATCCGGGTTGGGTACAAACGCGTGCTGGACAATTTGTTGCCGATCAATGGGGGTTTGCATCTGGCCCTCCAGATACGATTGAGGCCAGTGTAAATGGGATGCTTAAGATTATTGATGAGGCATCAGTGGAGACGTCGGGGAAATTTATCACTCAGAAGGGTCAATTTCTGCAGTGGTAGATGCCCCTTGAATGATTCTGATTGGTTTCAATAGCTTAGAATGGGCTATAATGACCAATAGATGAGTATGAATAATATCGGAATGATTTTACATGTAGATACGATCCATTTGGTGCCCTAAATCTATTCACGGGTTCGATCTCTCTCCAGAAAACTCCCCTTATGTTAAAAATTAATCAGACAATATTGTTTGAGGTTCGTTGAAGCTATCAACTAGTAGAATTAACCGCCACTTTCCGTGGAATACCATTTTATAAAGATGTTTATTGTCATTGGATCAGTAATAAGATCAGCGTATACTGTAGAACAAGGGGTAATGAAGGGAATGAGCAGCGAATAAATATAAGCCATTTGTTTAAATTAGTGGGGAAAATGCAATCTATCGGCTGAGATAATGGGCTGCTCCTGAATAACGAAGCAGATGTGTTCACAGTGTGGTTTGTTCTAGGGCGGCAATGAGGAGATGAGGCGGTGATAGTGGGTAGAAGCAAAAGTGTACATCTCGGCAGGTGCGGTCGACTGCTGGATGGGTTGTTTATGGGCAAAGCTATTTGCTACATAAAACAAATAATTCCTTCTCACAACTTTAGTCGCTTTCGGATGTAATTATTAAAATTCAAGAGCGTGGCGCGGTTAGTTGATCAAGTTGCGCATGATCTGACTGATGGGACAAGTTGCATCCGATTATTAGCTAACGTCAAGATTTAATGATTACTCAACAGCCCTCTCGCCGTCGCATCAATTTGGATGACGTCTTGTCCTTGATAGGAATTATGTAACATGATCCGATATGCTGTTTTAAACTAACATTGTATAGAGAGATCTATTTATGGCGCGAATGTTTGCATAGAGTACAAATTAGAAATCCACAGAACACTGATCCGGGCCAAGAGTGGCAATAGGAGCTCTTTCAGATAAGAAGACGTGATTGTCTGCGAAATATATAAAGACAGGTGGTGTAGTACAGTATAATCTGGAGCTTTTCTGAATCACACACACACACACACACACACACACACACACACATATATATATATATATATATATATCTGAACAACTTTCGGTTCTTTCACACAGCTTCTGTTGCAATGGCATCATCAATTGTCTCTACTTTCCATTTTGAATCATACCCAAGACTGTCACCTTCAAAGCTACATGACGAATTCAAGGGGAAGACAGTTCTCGTGACCGGCGGTGGTTACGGAATTGGTTCTTCAATTGCTCGTAGCTTTGCTGAGGCTGGTGTTGCATCGATTATTTTGGCGGGACGTACTGAGTCCAGTCTAAAGTCGACAGTTAACGACCTGGCACAATCCTTTCCATCGTTGCAGGCTAGCTACCGCCTTGTCGACATCTCGTCTACATCATCTGTCAAGAAATTGTTTGAATCTCTAACTGATTCACCTGATACACTCATCAACAATGCCGGGTTTATGTCTGAGCCTCAGAATTTTCTTACTGCCGACATAGACGAGTGGTGGAAAGGCTTTGAGGTTAACGTCCTTGGTACAACTATTGTTACACAGGCTTATCTACAGCACCGTTTGGCAAACAAACCCAAGTCACCAGGTGTAGTTGTCGCTCTCAATACGTTTGCCTCATTTGCTGTCCGAGCGCCGCATCTGTGGGCATATAGTGGTAGCAAGATTGTGTTGGCTCGCATCTTTGAGTTGGCTGTTGTTAATGTCCCTTCTTCTGCTGCGCGCTTTATAAGCATCAACCCAGGTGCTGTTAAAACGGCAATGTATCATAAGTCCGGACTTGAGGGATCTACAGATATGTCAACGACTGATTCCAAGCTCTCTGCTGAGTTTATTGTCTGGGCTACTTCAGAAGAGGCTTCATTTTTATCTGGACGGCTTGCATGGGCTAATTGGGATGTTGACGAATTGGTTGCCAAGAAAGAAGAGATTACGAACAAGGATTTGCTCATATTAGGCCTCACAGTGGCCTAATTACCCATGCTTTCCATTCATAGTTGTTTGAGACAAGCCGCGGTTGTATCCTTTGTTTGTTAATGTATTTTACGCCAATATCACAATCTTTTATCAAGCTACTCCGTACTACCCGATTAATTAGAATGATGATTTACGCTTTAAGTTTTGTCTGATAGCCTCGACCGCCTGATTGATGGCACTATTGGACGAAAATAGCGTGTCCTGTGACAATTCTCGGTAAGATATTTAGTATGTAGCGAATTCTATTGTGCTAACTATTATAGACCGTCGGAACAGCTATTGCCTTTGAGTTATATGGCTCCACGTTGACAGCTTCTATATTTCTGTATCTACCTTATTCAAGGCAGCCACTTGCCTCCCATTCATATGAGCGGCAAAGAGTACATCATTCCACTGCAGTGTTTCTATAATTTCATTCAAATGCATCTAATTACATCTATAGCCCAAGTTTATTTCAGCCGTCATTGGCTTGAGCGGTTGCATTGACGAGCGGAATTTGCACATACCCAAACTGGTTCGTGGTGCTCTTTATCCCCCCTCCTCCCTACGATACGAGTGCTTCTTATAGCCGCTATCCTCTCCCATATCTCCCTCCTTTCTTCTACAAACTCAAGTTTGGGCCTCTTTGAGTTAATCATATCTTCAATGACATAGGATCTATCGTTTTTTTTTTGATCAGTGAATTGCGAGAGTGTGTTCGGCATTTGAGACCTCCAAGCGACCATTTTCGCACCCAACCCGCCAGAGGCATGTCCAAAGCATTGAAGTTGGGGCTAGGCTTTGCTATGTCTGTAACAAGCCGTAGGCATCTCATACTTCTGTGAAGCTACCTACGATTGCATAAGGATGAGGGATAACGTTATCGACCCCGCCACCGATTTTAAAGTCACGGATACCGTTAGGACTCCCAGAGACCCCACTTGCTGGATGATGCCGCTGATGGCATGTGTGGTCTACTCCGTACATACCGATACGAAAACCTTCTTCTCCTCTCATTTTATGTAGCATCTGTCGAGGTGCACCATAGTCGCCAGTCTCTCTCTTTACTATCGTATCATCATCATCCAAAGGCTCCAGTGCTAATCTGTTTACTACGAAGATCTTTTGTTTGAAAACCGGAAAATGGGGTGAGAATTCGGGACTCGCGGCAATGTCTACCTTAGCGGTGCGCTAAATCTTCTCAATGAGATCAATAGCCGCCCAAAGCTGGTTCGGTTTTCAGCGATGTATTAAGTCGCCGCATTGAATGGTTGCGTCGACTGATTCGTGTATGTCAATTTGGCATCTACGTCCCAGATCTTACGTGACACTCGACCGCACAAAGGATGTGCCATAGGCAAGGGCAACTACTGGCTCAATACATAGCGTTAAGATGTAGAAGGCATTGCAGTTTAGAGGCGACTGATTCACGTGCGAACAGCTGTTTATCCATTATTTCCCCTGATGCATGATGGCGTAGAAGCGGGAAACCGGCACTATAGTGGCTGATCAGCCCCATGGTCTTAGGATGCGGCACTTTATATAGAAAATAAATTCTTGGAGGCTCTGAGATTCAATTGGATAACACTCACATCACGATTGCATCATTGCATTTTATAAGACCCACTACCGTGTAGAAAGTATGAAGCCATACTTTTGACTTGCGACGTATATAATGCTGCAGAGATCAAAAGGTCAACTAGATATAGAGGCACTAGATGAAAAGACACCTGCTAAAGTACAAATCTTTCTTTCTAGTGGTGTTACTCTACTCCAACCAGCTATCTCTTCATTCGCAATGGTTTGGCAACACGGCGATCACCATGACATCCCACATCAATGGCGCATTCACAAGTATGAATATCATTCTTCCCGTATTTTCACCTGTCGAGTATTAAAATCTCACGCCTTTTCACATGATCCAGGCCCGGCGCATGGCTTCCAGCTGACCATCGTGTCCATCGCGAATATCTTCGTCGTGTGACGGAGCACGTCGACAAGCACCCCGAGGAAAAGTTGACGCCAGCGCTACAGGAGTTCAAGGAGTTAATCGAAGGAAACTCACGAGTATACATGTACTTTAACCAAATGTTTGATGAAATTCCAAACAAACGGCCATACTGGCATGATCCCACAGGAACTAAACAGATCCGCGACTACCGCCACATGCTTCAGGTGCTCAACCACATTGTCTCAAGAGCTCCAGAATGGACAGATGCAGCTGAAGGTGCTGGTGTTGTGGGAGTGCCATTTTGCGCGATCCTTGATTATCCCATGGGCACAGCAAGGTGCGTCGACGCGGTTTTGGCAGATTCATGGATACATTCATACTATAATGGCTGCTTGTAACCCATGACATTAGGTGGCGAAAGCGCTAACTTGGCCTTGTCTCAGTGGACATGCTGCGTTCCTCGACCCCGACGTGAATAAAGCGATCAAAAAAGTTCTAAACGAGTGGGGGAAGTTGTTGGAGGTAGGTGATTTTGAGCCTTCTACAGTTTCAATCCAATCGTTCAAACGCTAAGCAGCAATTGTCGGCTAACATGCATCGCAGACTCCAAAATCAGCCGAGGTGTTGGGAGAGCATAAGCTGGGCTGGTTCGGCGAAACGGGGCGAAGCGACGTCATGCAAGTTGCTAACGCTCCGTACAAGTCGTCCATGAAATTTGAAGAAATGTTTGTTTGTGAACCATCAGCGAAATACCACGGCTATAAGTCATGGGACGGTAAGCTTCTCAACATCGATTTTCTTAGAGTGAAATTACACGACAGATATGCTGACAGCTCTTAGACTTCTTCACTCGCAAGGTTCACGACGAGGCAAGGCCTGTCGCATCTCCAGATGACGACAATATCATTGCCAATGCATGCGAGTCTAAGGTGTTCAACATTCAGCATGGTGCTCAACTGCGGGACCGATTTTTCGCAAAAGGCCAGCCTTACTCAGTACTTGATATGCTGGCTCACGATCCACTCGCTCAACATTTCGCTGGCGCAACAGTCTACCAGGCGTTCCTCTCGGCGTTATCCTATCACCGTTGGCATTCCCCAGTTTCAGGAACCATTCGACGCGCTTTCGTCCAGGATGGCACGTACTTCAGCGAGCCTCTTTTTGAAGGCGTAGGTGATCCGACTGTTCATGAAATTGATACTGGCGGCATTTCGGTCGGTCAAGGCTACCTGTCTGCGCTAGCGACTCGGGGCATCATCTTCATCGAGGCAGATAATCCAGCGATCGGTTTAATGGCTTTTATTGCTATTGGCATGGATGAAGTTAGCTCAGTGGACATCACCGTAAAAGAGGGCCAGCATGTGAAGAAAGGTGAACAGACAGGCATGTTTCATTTTGGTGGATCAACACATTGTCTCCTATTCCGAAAGGGAGTTCAATTGTCAGAATTCCCCGAAGTTGGGAGGCAAGAAAACGTCCCCGTTCGTGGTAAACTTGCTGTTGTCATACCATAAGAATCGCGTAATTGGCATGCGCATTGACTCTCCCTGTACAACAGGCAGTTCTCATTCTAGTTGAAGGCAAAGTCTGATTTCACCAATGACGCACATCTTCGATGTCAATTATTAGACTTAATGTAAAGTTATAAACTACAAAGGTGAAAGAGCAACAACGGCTGGGCCCAGACGCTGTATAAAAATCTCTAAGAACCTCTTGTCGCGCAACTGATGGTTATCATAAGCTCTTCACACACTAGAAAATAAAAACCTGGTCGCTCATCTTCGGGTTTGCAACTGGAGTCTCGTAGCCCAATTCCCCAAGAAATTTCTTGGCTGAGCTGACCATACCAGGTGGACCGCAAACCATGACTTTGATATCATTTCCCGGAAGCGGTAGTCTTTGTGTCGCCACATCTTTCGTTATGTGGCCAACTCCAGAGTTCCAAGTTATTGACGGATGCTCAATAACATAGAAGATGTTGAACAGCTTAGAATATAGCCGGGAAAACTTATCCAGCTCTTCTTTGAGTGAAATGTCGTTTTCTGTTTGACTTGCGTATATTATATCAAACTTATTTCTGTCGCACCATGGTCGTTCTTGTTGTAATTTGTAGTTGAGTGTAATATTGTATTGATGAAAGGTCTTAGTTATCTACTGAACATCGGGGGCCAGGACCTCTTATATATACACAATCTACGAGATCCAAAGAGGCAGATCGGTCAGGGGTATCCTGCAATAACAGTTCTCACAAATTGCTCAAATGAGCTGGAACATGGGCATTATGCCTGTACCACCAGCTATTATCCCGAACCTTTTACAAAGTCCGTTGGAGTAGCGCATTGCTCCTTTAGGACCTCGGAAATGAACCTCACCTCCAATCTGTAGATTAGCAAGACAGCCACCAGTTAACTTGCCGTCTAGATATATCTTGACGAGTAATTCCAGAACACCATAATCCAAGTTATTGGATACTAGAGTGTAAGACTTTGTCACCTTTCCCCCACCAATGTTCAGGGTAATAGCGATGTGTTGACCAGTTGGTAGGTCTAACATTGCTTCTAGGTGAGGTCGAGAAAATACCGAGCAGTAAACATTTGGTGCAATAAGTATCATCTTTGCCAACAGTAGGGGAGATGACACTGAATCCAACCAACCCCTTTGAAGTAAATGATCCCGTGTCACTGGTTTTGTTAATGTCAGGTGATCTGGGTACTTTCTGAAGTTCGTATCACCCAAGATAACGCTGGAAGACTTTCGTATTGCAAATGCTGTACAACCCATTAAGAGTAATGAGCTACCCAGTAACCCCTTGAAGTAGCTTGAGTTACTTGGTTGTGTAGAAGCCATCGGTATGGACAAAATCGAGAGTGCATGAGTTAACTGACTCATTTGATGTATGGCTATTGGTATCAAGGCTGAAATACCATGTTCTTCCGTAAGCATCTTATAGGTCGTCGCCACAATACCTAGCGAAAGAACTCCTAAAGTTACTCCTGCTAGACCATGGGATTGTTTCGCAGGATCAAGCTTCTCGAATGAAGGTTGCAAAGGAATAGGATATTTTGGCTTTTTGTTAACGTGACCTTTTAATTTCCCAATCTAGAAGGAGTCATGAGGTCGAAGGCATCATCTAAGTGGCCAGCATTGTCGAATGGATCACCTGCATCTGTGCCGGCTGCTTCCAAGAGAACTTCGATTCCTCCTGGATGATCCATGAGATATTTAGTAATTATTTATTTATTTATTTTATTATTAACATCTACTAAGTAAGCTAGTTATATAAGTCTTTATCTAGGCACTAGGATAGTAAAAGCCACTAAGTTTAAATTAGGTATTTGCTATGTTTTTAATATAATAAAGAAAAATAAGAAAATATTAATTTATTTTTATATATTTATTTTTATAAAGGGGGGGCTATATAAGCTTATTTTCTTTACTAACTTTTAAAAGTTTTTTATACCTTTTTATTAC
>MDJU01000111.1:0-69981 GCA_001721665.1 Trichoderma pleuroti
GAGCAGAGCAGGGCAGAGCAGAGCAGAGCAGAGCAGAGCAGAGCAGAGCAGAGCAGAGCAGAGCAGAGCAGAGCCTCTCCCTTTGGTGTTTAATACCTACCTTAGTAGTACCTAGTAGGTAGTTTGATGGATGTCCAAGGTACGAGTACTCGTATGTCTCCGGCCCAGGTACGGTACTGGGTACTGCGAGGACGAAAGAAAATTTGCTGAAACTGGCGGATTACGTCAAGCATGGAGATTCCATTGCTTAGTAGTAGGCGCTACATGAGGGCCGGTGGCTCAAAGCACTAATGCCATCCATTGAATGTCCATACCAAAAGCAGCGAGCAGCATGAATGCCTGTACAGCTGAGCACAGCTCCATCTAATCCTCCACCGCACCAGACAGAGTAAGAAAGAGGTCTGGTCCATACAGCCAAGGTACTCCGTACCTACGTAGAGACTAATAATTCAGAGGTACTTCTGGGCTGACTGTTCGTCCTGTTAGGTACACACGTCCATCAGCTTTCCCGCCCACCCCCCGATATGCACTATGGGTTGCCGTGCAGCAGCAGCTGGCAGAATGCACTGCTTTCGTGCATTGGCGTGAGCAACAAGCTGCATGTTTGTTGATCCCTCTTCAGCCTCTTCAGCCGTGCATGCATGGCCGTGCTGTTTATCGCAATGCAGACGTCCATCATAATATTGATGTGTTGAAATGGAAATTGTCAACAGCATCAACAGCATCGACGTGATCCGTTAAACTTCAATCCAACTGGGCACCTGTAGGGTTCAATTAGGCCCCAAGAAGTGGCCCCCAGAGCTATCCCAAAGCGGACCATTGTAAACAAAAGCCTACCCAAGGTACGGAGTACCTACATTACCCCCTAGCTGCTGTCTGCGGCTCCACTGCCCCGGACAACCGTCCATTTGCTCGCTCTTTAACCTTGACTGCAAAGCAGTTAGAATGCTGTGCCATTTGCCGTTTGTATATTAAACTAGGGCTCCTACGGCTACGGCTACGGCTACGGTACTGTCGACGCCTTGTTATCCGATCGCTCTTGGCTTCCATCGGCTCGACATCTGCCGCAAAGTTCCACCGCTCGCTGCGTAATCCCGACAAGACCAGACGCCAATTTCAACTTGCCACCGGCGCGGCCCTTGCGCATATTGCCTTGCCTGCCCTGTTTTGTTTAATTGCGCCGGGCATCTGGGAGAGTACGAGTACAAAAGGGAAGGGCAATATCGCTTGACCCTTCACCAGGATGGCTGATGACGAGACTCTTGCCTCGGACTACCAGGTGCTGGAGGAACTAGGCCGTGAGTCCCCTCTTGTTGACGGGTTTGCTTGCTCGCACGACTAACGTTGTTTTCCACAGGCGGAAGCTTTGGCGTTGTTTACAGGGGAATCGACAAGATCACCGGAGAGACTGTGGCCATTAAACATGTGAGACCCGCCCTGGGGTGCCCAATTCATGGTACTTATTTTCCATCATACAAGGGGCAGTGTGGACTAACGAGACCGTGTTGCGCAGATTGATCTTGAGTCCAGCGATGATGATATTCAAGACATTCAGGCCGAGATTGCTGTCCTCAGCACCTGCGCCAGCCCCTACGTGACCCAGTACAAGGGTTCGTTCCTGCGAGGCCACAAGCTATGGATCATCATGGAATATCTGGGTGGCGGATCCTGTTTGGATCTGGTAAGTCGGACGCTGCTGCTCATCCTCTCGTCTTGATTTCACTTCTAATCAACGCCTTTTTCTAGTTAAAACCGGGCAACTTCACCGAGGCGCACATCGCCATCATCTGCCGTGAACTTCTCTATGGGATCCAATATCTGCATAGCGAAGGCAAAATCCATCGTGACATCAAGGCGGCAAACGTTTTGCTGTCAGATGCTGGCAAGGTGAAGCTGGCTGATTTTGGTGTCGCCGCTCAGCTCACCAACATCAAGTCTCAACGCAACACCTTTGTGGGCACTCCGTTCTGGATGGCTCCCGAAGTAATTCAGCAAGATGGCTATAGCTTCAAGGCCGACATTTGGTCTTTGGGCATTACCGCGATGGAGATGGCCAATGGAGAACCTCCTCTCTGTCACATCCACCCGATGAAAGTGCTCTTCCAGATCCCCAAAAACCCACCACCACGCCTGCAAAGTCACTTTAGCAAGGAATTTAGGGATTTCGTGGCCCAGTGCCTGACTAAAGAGTGCGGCCGTCGGCCCAGCGCCAAGGAGCTGCTTCGGCACAGATTTATTCGCTCGGCTGGCAGAATCGAAGCTCTCCAAGAGCTAATCATGCAGAGGCAGATGTGGGATGCCAATCAAAATCGCCAAAAACATCCCATTTACTATCAGGAAACCCTGCAAAACATCTCAAACAAGAGCAACAACGATGAAGCATGGGTGTTTGACACGGTCAAGTCGGTGGTCCCACCGAAGCGGCCAACTGTCAAGCATCATCGCAAAACATCATCTGTGCTGTCAGCTGCCGAGGAAGGATTCCGCAAGCTGGACATCAATGAAGGCCCTCTGGGTTCCTCATCACCTTCGTCACCAGCTGTTAGCACTATCCGAAAGTCAACAGTCCGGCGTACACCTTCCATCATGCAAGTTCCCGCGTCATATGCCAACGGCTCTCCCCGAGGCTCAATCATTGCCCCTAAACGGCCTCTTCAGCCCGACATGTCGTTTGGTAATTCGGGATCGACTATGCGTCTGTTTCGAAGAGTTCCATCAGAGGAATCGGCCGGTGCGCTCGTGGTCAGATCTACAACCCCAGATGATGACGTTTTTGTCGACGAGAATGTTCCCCCACCCGTGGCTGCGCCGGTCGAACCCAATAGCAGAGAAGCTCTCTTGGGACGAAGGCTATACTCTAAGGCAGTAGAGCCCACTCTTGCAGAGCTCCATGCGCAGACCTCTACCATGCAAAAGCGGGAGGCGCTGGCCAAGTTATCCGAAGCCTTTGCAGCATTGGACGCAGTTGATCCCGAGGGATCATATCATCTCATGAACAACCTCATCACTGCCATGAGCCAGGATAGCAAATTGAATACAGCAGTACTGCGTCAGTCTGTACAAAAGTTCCCAGATGATGGCACTCCTCAGGGAACAGTGGTCGTTAAAACTTCGACTCCGTCACCGAGCCCTGCCAAGTTGGCGCTGAGCTCCTCCACAAACCCCAATTTCAGGAGCCATCGCCGGCGCCAACTCGAGTCACCTGTATCAAAGGAGAGCCTAAGAGATCAGGAGAAACAAGCCATCGAAGACAAATATCCTGGACGGGAGACCCAGTCAGGCATGGAGCACTGCAAGCAGCTGTCTGACGTGCTGTACAACCGGTGGGCTGATGGCCTGCGGATCCGGTGGCCGGCTATATGATCCACCAACTGCGATTTGCAAAACTTTTTTTTTGCATGTACCTGGATAATGCGATTTGAAACGAGTTTAATGGATGAAGTGATAATGTTGGGCTTCTCTTGGGAGGGGAATTTGTCAAAGTTTTTGACAACATTCACGCGCGATATAATGAATTGGCATATCGAGTCCCGTCCCCCGGATGAGGAGCAACTAGTAGAGGGATCAGGCGTTTAGGATCTGCGTCTGAAATACCTATTTTTGACATGAAATGTGCGGTTGGTAGAGGCATTGGAGCACGTATGGGTGCTGTCTCTTTTCTATGTTTTATTCCTCTTCTCTCTTCTTTTCACCTTTTTACACATTTGTGTCCCCCTTTTTTTTCAACTTTGTTCAATTTTTGTTTTCAATGGTCGAGGGAACAGGCGTCTGATAGGATGATTTGATTTTGATTTGCTATTCGGAATGTACGTATGGATGTATGTAGGCATGTAACCCGGCATAATGGAAAGATATCTCATGGTCGAATCAACGTAAAACTAATGGCGATTGCAGAACGCCGTGCTATACATGTGTGCTTTTTTACAGATTGTTGTACTCTCTTTAGTGTAGAGAAACCTTGATTCATTATTGTATCCAAAAAAAAAACATTAGGATTCACTTGCGCCAAGTGCCAGCTTGATTCTCCAGTCTTTAAACTCGTCTATCAGGATATCGCCATGCCCTGTTTCTTCCGCCTTGTAAACCTCAATGACGGGCGAATGGGCCCGTCGCGATATCCTCCAGACTCCTTCGTCGTTGACGACTTGCATGAGCCCTGGCTAAACATTAGTACAAGTGAGAGAGAAGAGGGGACCAAAGACATACACTCTAGGAAAGCGGCCGCAAAATTCACGCATATATCCGCGTTCCAGGCGGCATTTGGGCGCGCATTTACCGTCTGCGGGATCTGCTGCGTCTCAATCTCCTTGATGTCGACGAGGATGCCGTCCGGCGTGCGGAAGCCAACGATGATCTTTGGGACGCCCAGGAGAAACGACTGGATCCAGTACTTCATGAGCTTGCGGTGGAATTTTTCAATGTCGCCGCCGTGGCGGATCTCGGCGCTCGTCTTGAGCTCAACCCAGTTGATGGGTTTTCCTTTCTCTTGGGGCTTGCTGTCCCATACTATTTCAGTTAATGGCTAGTCAGAGTTGATGGCTATGGTAACGGGTATGATAACAACTTACTGGCATCGACTTCTCCTCCTAGACAGAGAACAGCCTTACCGATGCCGGTCCGAACGACGGAGCAGTATTGCTCCTTGTTATTGACAACTTGTTTCTCTCTGTTTTCAATAAAGCCTCTCGATGTCTCTGCCCATGGGGCAGGCAGCGTTGACAAGGTCTCAAACTTGTATCCTGGCATTGGTCAGCAGGAGATGGGTATAGAGGATGGCGTTGAGATTGACCCCAAAATTGCATGACATCAAGAGGGGGTCCCCTCCTAGACTTCCCGCGATCCTCGTTCTGTCTCGAAAGCATCTTTTGTTCGTGGTTGTCTTCGATAAAACTGTTATTGGCGTTAGAAGCTGGCTTGCTAAGCCGTGGTTTGCATCACCTACATGGTTCCCTAGAGGTTGATTGCGTTAGAGATGTGAATCAGGACCAAGCAAGGTGAGATGAATAGATATACCTGGTATAGTGTGGCGTTCATTTCGAAGCTGCACATGTCAGGCCATTGGTCTCAGGGTAGGAGAAGAAGGGGGGTTGCTACCCGTCGTATTGCTCAAACGGCGCAGCCAATATCTATGTTATTGTTAGCTCTAATTGCTGCTACTCCTATGACGATGGCAATGAACTGCTGGGTCCATAAAGTTCTTTTTTTTTACCTTGGTCATCATGCCTCTCCATGTGACTACATTCGCATCTATCTTGACTCCAGTCTCCTTCTCGTGTAATACAATGGCTTTGAGTAAGCTCTCGAGATGCTCGTCCTGGGAGTCATCGTGTTTCACAAAGGTATTGAACCCTGAGGACAAGTCTGCCCCAAGCTGTGGAGGATAGTAATACTTGACTGACGAAGCGTCAGGGCGGAATTCATGATTCTCATCAAAAGAAAAGCAAGAGAATTCCTATTCGAGGGTTTATGTAAGCTTTAATCGGCGGCTGCCAATGAGTCTATTTCGTTGCGGTTTGGCAAAGCGCAGCTTCTTCCGTCTTACCTTTGGTCTCTTGACAGGTTGGCTGGCTCCTACAAACCGCCCTATTGGCTGTATGGAGAAGTTGGAGGCCATGTTCAGATCTGCGGACGCGACACGTATCACGCGTCGTCATAGCCTAGGTTCTAATCACGTCATCCAGGTGAAAAGGATTGCATGGGTGATGAACCGATTAGGCAGCAAAGCAGATGAACCGAGATGGCATTAATGTAAGAGGTGAGAACAAGGTGAGGCCGAGATCGAGGGCGCTTGCGAGATGCAGGCGTGCTTCTAGCGCGTTTGCAGGCTGGGGGTCTGCTGGAATCATGGGCACTCGGGGGGGGGGGGGGGGTTGAGGTACCTGTAGGTTAGGGGTACTTTGCACACCAGGTGCGCCAGCAAGTCACCCGAGGTAGCACTACAGATCTGCAGCCCGACAGGTTGAGAAGCCGGAGACGGCAAGCCGTGCAGCTTTTATGCAGCCAAGCTGATCGGAAATGCATCCAAGACGCCACCGCAGCTCGTTGCCGGGCTAAAAAAAAAAATGTTTAATTGATCAAATCGAGAGTGTTGGTTACATTCGCCGACCAGGGCCGTTGCATCTAGGCATCGAAGCTCGGAGACTTTTGTGTTTTGTGAGCAGCGCCGTTTGCACAGGATGAGCCGTGGACAAGATTTCATCAACAGTCCGTCCATATAAAATTCATTTCCATTGATGTTGATACGACAATTTATTCGTATTTACTCTTGGACATGCTGTTTCGTTTCAACATGATGAATTCTTCTATCTCCTGAGAGATAGCAGAGGCATGAAATATGCTATTTATAAAGACTGTGCCTTGGTATGCCGTACAACGCTCATACAGACAGTCTGAGGCATCGTCAAGCCATCAATGGCATCAAATCTCTTTGTTCCAAGTACGTAGCTCGAAATAGAACTCCTGTGACCGCTCGTCTGCCATCTTTGCTCTAAAAATAAGAACAAAGGTCATCTGACAGCTTTCCCAGGCACCAGCAGCCATTGATGTTGCCGAATATCCAATTATTTGTCCTCGCCACTGACAGATGAGACGATGCAGTGCTTCCGGGCTGTTTCACTCTCCGATCAGATTCACAGCAAAGCAGCCAGTGAATCCATGGCCACAGTGATCCGACTCGCATGCCGCGCAAAAGTGAAGAGGAAATGACTTTTTCCTTTGTTTGTCCAGCTCTGTGCACTAACGTAGACGTGCGCACCCATTTCCCTCTCTTATCAAGCGCCCAAAAACGTGTTTGTGCTGGCACTACCTGGAGTACATAAGGGAGGGCCGGGTGACGGCAAAGAGAGACTTGTTGAGGCCCAAGCGAGATTCTTTCTTCTTCAACCTTTCAACCTTCATCCTTCAGCCTTCGCCATCTTAACCCTTTGGCCCTTGACTTCAGCCAACACGATCTGGGCTCAGCTGCTCTACTGCAACCCTTGTTGATTTCATCTTATTTCTGCTACTCATCGCCCATTCCTTACCTATCCGTATCCTCCACAGAAGCGTTACCAACTCCATCCGTGCCATTTTATTCAGTCGCCATACGACACGATACGAACGAATTCGAGAGCCAGCCTCGTCGTCGCATCGCCAACAGCCCAGCCTCGGCGGTCTCACACTGTCTGTCCCCTGTCAGCGTGTGCCTTTGCAGCTTCGCCTTGCCTCGCCCCGCCAACGCACCAGGAATTTAGAGGTTGGCGCCTCCACGTGATTAGCCAACCAGCTCCCTTGCAGAGACTCCTGTCGCATCGCCCTGTCCGACCTTCTCAAATCGGTCGTTGGTGGGCCGCTGGCGCACCTCAGCCTCGCCTCTCGAATCGCTGCGTGAGCTCGACTTACATCCTCTGCAAGCGTCGAGCGCCGTGCCCGCCAGACGTTTGGCTCAGGCCGCCCGGCTTACAGAAGCAGCTTCAGTGCCGAGAAGCTGTTTGGCCCTCTCCGGCGTCCAAGGCAGACAGACACCCTCCATCTGCTGTGTCGTCTCATTCAGGCCAATGCCGAAGTCACGTAAAGGGTCATCAAAGAAGTCCAAATCTCGCAAAAGGCCCGCCCCGCCCCAAGACGAAGGCTGGTACACCATCAGGCGCATTCTTGATGAGAGGACCGTAAAGGGTCGCGTCGAATACCTGGTTGACTGGGACGATAATATCGTCACCAGGCAAGCTTATGATCCGACTTGGGTTTGTCTCACACGATGCTCTCCACTTACATGCGCTGTGCAGATGCAGAACTTTTTGCTAATTTTCATGTGCCGCAGAGCTCAGAGGTTACAAGTATTGCCAAAGTGGAATGGGAAAAGGCCGAAAGGCTCGGCGTCGCGGAGAGGACCAGCAGCTTGAGCAGCAGCTTGAACAGCAGCTTGAACACCAGTTTGAGCCGGGACCAGGGCCGGGCCCGGAGGTAGACCCGGAGCAACAGCTGCAAGATCAGCAGCAGCCAAAGCAGCCAAACGATCAGGAGCCAGAAGCGCAACCGGAGCCCGCATCAGATCAAGAGAGCGACAACAGCCAACCGCCGCGGCCTGCTCATCAGCGGCGCATCAACAAGGCCGCCTCACAGAAGCGGCGACGCTCAGCCTCCTTGATTTCATCATCTTCCGCCTCATCCCCTATTCGGCCCCGTAAGGTCCCCAGGAGTGACACCTGCGGATCTCTATATGACGAGCCTCCAGCATCCGTCGTATCGTCCCCTTCAATCTCTACACCCTCTGAACTCCCAGAGCTGCCTGACGTACATCTCTCAGAATATCATTCGCGAGCTACGTCTCTGGTGGTAGAGATTCCCAAGAACTCGAATCTGAACCCGGCTGATTACCTGAGCGTCATCGGGTCGCAATCAAGCGGCAAGTCTACGCAGTCGCTGGCCGAGCTTGAAAACGAAGACAGCCGCGTCGCCATTGCGCGAAACAGCCAAGGAACTGTTCCAGATTCGCAGGGGATTACAGGTCGATCTTGGACCCAGCAACATATTCCAGCGGAACTGCCACCATCTTTCAACCGATTGATTGAGTCCCAACCTCAAGACATCATACCCGAATCTAGTTCTCACGTCATTCCAGACTCCTTCGAGGCACCTTCAAACCCGATACCACAGCAACCTGATACGGAAACCGAAGCGCGACACGACTCCTCTCTGTCTAATCATAATCCCACCGATACGGCATCCGAGGACCGCATTCAAGAGTCACATGCGACTGTCAGTTCAGATATCCCTTCTCGCCAGCCCGATCAGTTAAGGGAGGTCTCGGGAGCCGGCAGCCCAGTTCTGTCTGAGTCGTTATCACGCAATACACCCGATTCCCGTAATCGGCAGCCTCTAGCATCATCAAGGTCCGCGGTATCTATACATACACAATCAGACGCAAGCCCCCGGTTTCTTAGTCAACCGTATTTTGCACTCGTATTAGAGAACCCAGAGAGTTCTATACCCAGTCGAATCCTCGAATCACCTGCTCATCCCGCCGCGGAGATTACCTCTACCCACAGCTCGAGCACTCTATCTGCGTCGGACCCAGGGATTTCTCAAGCTGCTCAGATCGTTCCTCGCGATTTCGAGGCACCGACCCAACAACCTCTTACGGAAAGTAAATCTCAAGAAAGCCTAGCCCAGTCTAGCCCAAATCGCCGTCGTATCAACGGCGAGAAGGATCAAATTCACGTCTCCGCCTCGCCTCGCCCACGAGAGGCTGCCAATCTCTTGTCACAGAAATCAGTCCCGGCACGCTTCGTAGGCCATCCCGGAGGCATCTCAGGCTCACCGGCGAAACCAAAAACCCCACTGAATCCACATAAAGGCCAAAAAATGGAAAAAGGAGACTCCAGAGCAAGCCAAGGAGAGGCAAGCCAAGGAGAGGCTTAGCCAGGCTGCTGACGCAGAACTGCTGGGCATCTTTCACATGGACGCTTTTAACGGTGAAGTTGGTTCCACGTCCCATCCGTCAGCGTCCCATCAGATACCACTCCACCAGATTTTAGCTGAAGAACCCGCTGAGCACCATGCGCCGTTGGACAAGGGCGTATCCAACACGTACACTAAACTACCTGTGCACTCAACGGATTTGCCTCGCGGCGCTAAAACGCCTGGCAGCGAAGAGAAAGAACAAGCCGGAAATACGGTAGCCGCAGCAGCTGCCGAAAGTACAGGAAATGAGAGGGACACAACGACCTCGACATTTGGACCACAAATCTCAACTCCACAGGAACCCGTTGCCGCGGAAGTAGCAGACATGTATGGCCCGGCCTTTGCTGGAGCAGAGCTGGAGCCGCCGTCTGTGGCCGCCCCAGAGTTTATCCCAGCACAGCAATCTACAGTCTCCCTTGCTGACATCAGTCGACAACCAGAGCCAGCATACAAAGACATGCCTCTGATGCCTTTTGTAAGCCCGGATGAAACGATGATGCAAGAACCTTTGACGGATACTGCTCATTCGGAGCAGGTTCAACGCGAGCATAGTCCCGCCGAATCATCGGCGTCTTTTGCCCCTTCAGCAGCGGTAGAACATATTGTGACACTACCTTTCCAAGCAAGCTTGCGTCAGATGTACAACGACACTATAGTTGAATTCAGGACTTCGATCCAGGAGTTTAACAAGTCTTTTAGCGACGAGGACTACTCGGAGCCAGATCAGCTCGTGGTCAGCCGTATTGACGAGTTATTCAACATTTTGTTGAATTTATGTGATTACCCCGGAGACGTGGTGGGAAGCGACCTCGAAACTCTGCCTCCAGCAGAGCTAGCCAAGTATTGCTGTGATACCAACCCCAAGTTCAACTTCCTTTTTGAACTTTTGAGCGGCATTGTAAAGCATCACTCAAACATTTTAATAATCGCTCGCTCTCCAGACCTCCTCCGGCTGCTTTGTCATTTGGCAGAAGCTCTCAAGATGCCATTCAGTTGCGATGCTATTGGTAGATCGGATCTCTCATCCGGCGATTCATCCACTTCTAAACTGGTTCTTGCACTTCCAACCGATGCTATCGATGCTCGGGAGTTTGATGTCGTGATTGGATACGACCATTCTTTTAGGAACTCGTCCATTGCACAAGGGCTAAGAAGCGCCGACAACAACATACAACAGCTTATTTTGGTTCTGGTTACAACTCATTCAATTGAGCATATTGATCTTCAGATACCAGACGATGTGACTCTGATGGAACGAAAGAGCGTCCTGACATCTGCCATTGTGCGCGCTCGGGATCTAGTGACCAGTCCCGAGCGCGGCTACCAAGAGCCACATGAGATTGCCGCCTTATTCATAGAATACCTCACGGGCGATCAAGACACGCTTCTATGGGATGCGATTCCTGTCCCAGAGAGTATCCTTGACGTGTATCTCTATTCCCAATCGCGACCACAGATGCCGACATTTGCCCATCATGAGCAAGAAAGCGGTCGCAAACGCAAACATGTAAGTGAATGTCAAAGGTGGTGGAAACCACATTGTCAACATGACTTACTAATACTATGTGATTTGCTCATAGAATGAATCGGATGTTTTTGAGACTAAGAGACCATCGGGTGCTTTCTACAAGTGAGGCGACGGCAGCAACAGCAGCAGCAGCAACAACAGCAGCCACCCCTACCACCACCGGTGCCGCCGCAACCACAGCCGCAATCGCAGCCTCCCATACCCCAACCAACCCAGATCGCCGAGCAGCCCCAGCTGGATTTGCTCCCCGAGCCGCCGCAGCCTCCGCAATATGTACATCCTTCAGATCTCCTCCAGCAAGAGCCGATTCATTATGTCAATCTTCAAGATATTCAGAGGCAGCCGTCGATTACTTCTCTGCCTATATCAACGACGACGAGTTCGCCGATTGTCCCCATCACCAGCCAAGAAAAACCCAAGGAGACTGTCATTGTCAAACCGCTGTATCCCAGTGCGGCGATCAAGCAGGAAAAACAAGAAGATGATTCTATTGCGACTCGAGTGTTTCAACAAGTTCCCGATGCCCGCATCAAACGCAGCCCGCACTCTTCAGTCACCAACTCACCTTCACTATCCATGAGATCTCCCAGCATCACCAAAAAGTCGCCCGCAGTGACACCTAAACCTCGGCCCGTGAACACGGCGCCTCTAATGATTGCCATTGCGGAAGAGTGCCTCGAGAAGGCGCGCAATGCCTCGCACGACGTGGCCATGAATCTATGTCCGAACCAAGTCGACGAATACCAGGAGCTGATAGCGACGTCATTATCATGTCTAGAGGCTGCGCTGCAGAGTAGTCCCCAGCTTGCGCCGCGGGAAGAGGCGCGCGTACGATTAAGATACGCTGCTCTTTTACAAGAAGAGACGGAGAATTTAATGGAGGCGGAGACGGCTCTTGCAAAGGGCATTCCGCTTTGCGACAAGGTGAGTCGTGAGCTTTCGATCCGTTTCTGTTCGTAGGACAGCCAGCTGACATGAAAGAAAACTACCAGCACCGCCTATTTGACCTTAGATATTGCATGCAGTATCTCATGCTCAAGGTTCTGTTCCAGAGAAATCACAAGGCGGCGTTAAAAGCGGTAGACGGTCACATATCTAACTGCGAAGTGTAAGCCATATTCCCTTCCCTTGAATACCAATCAAAGCTGACAAGCACATCTAGATTCAAGCATGTGCAATGGTACTATGCGTTCCGCCTATTAAAAGCTTCCTTTTATCTTGACATTGGGAGCGTATCAGACACGGGCGCCCTCGACAACATACGAGCCATCCAGAATGTCGCCAACACCAGAGGCGACACCGCGCTCTCTGTCCTCGCCTCGTTAATAGAAGGCTTCACCCTCCTTAAGACGACCAAGGATGGCAACATGGAGAAGATCCAGGCCTGCATCGCACAGGTGGCCAAATACCAGTTCGACCCATCGGTGCAAATCATACAACTCACCATGCTGACCTTGCTGCTTGAGGTTGCCGCAAGTCTACACCACCAGAACCCAGACCACACGGCCCAGAAGTTGCGACAGCTGCAGGTGTGCCTGGACGATTGCGAAGAATGGCATAATGTCAAGTCCGACTTTCTCGTGCCCATCAAGAAGGAGTCTTCTGCGGCCAGGACTGTGAGCGATGATACCCAGGCTATTCTGCGGCTGGGCGAGGGCGAGGGCGACATGGATTATCTGGTCATGACGTTTATGACAAAGATGGAGCTGAGATCGCTCGTGTACGTGCTTACTTATAGGATATCTAACTATTCTACCCCGTCTGTCGCCGCATAATTACCGACGGAAAGCTAACAATCCGGTGTAGATTTACCATTAGCGGCCTGGCCAATTTTCACAAGCCGTCTTCACAAGGTCGCAGATCAACAGAGTTTTGGAAGGAAGGCCTCAAGATACTCGAGACATGTAAGTCTACTACGCATACACGATTACTTGCCATGCATTTTGCTGACACTCGTTAGGGGACGCTTCAACAGCTGGTATACCTTACGGCGCCCCCATCCCCTTGAACGTGGCGATTAAGCAGCGGGCCTGGCGGATAGAAGCTCAGGCTTACCTGACTGTTCTCCTGGGACTGGTAGCGGCAAGTCACTGTCAGTGGGCCACGGTCAAACAAATGGTTCAGAATCTTGAGTCTTTTGTTTCTCCCTCGACGCAGCCTACTGTGAGATTGCTCTCAACCTATCTAAAGGGCGTATATCACCAGGGCATCGGCAGCCTCCAAGCCGCCGTCGACATCTTTTTGGACGACCGCTTCAAGGTGCACCAGCAAGGAAGCATCGGGATCAAGGCCGGGCAGCAGGAGATTGCGCTGCTTGCGGGCCTCAACAGGCTCTGGATCATGCAGCACCCGTCTTGTCGAAACGACCAGGAAACCCTGGATCTCATCGAGCAGCTTCAGCCTCACTGTGCCAACCACAACAACATCGATCTCCGGACTGCCTGGCACAACGTCATGGCGGCGCTGGTGACGGATCCCCCTCAGCAGCTCAACCAGCAGAAGCAGCACATCCACGCCGCCATGGCGGGCTCCAAGGTCACTAGCAATGTGCTCGGAGCCGCCGTCACGCTCTGCATCATGCGCAGCCGCTTCTTCGAAAACGTCATTGGCGAGCAGGCACTCAAGAGCGCCAGAGCGGCAGCCAAGCAGGCGGAAAGGAGCGGCAACGTGCTGTGGCAGAGCGTGGCAGACGGCATGCTGGCGCAGTCGTACGAGGTGCAGGGACAGAGAGACGAAGCCAAACAAGAGTGGGACAAGGCAACCGAGGAAGCCCGAGACGCGTTTTCCCGCAGCTTGTGAGAGAGAGTGTTGTCGTGTAAAAAGGCACCATGAAAAGAAGTAATTGTTTTGCGATTTATGAGCAGAAGAAACCGTTCTTGTACAGGGGGGGAGGGGGGAGTTTAACGAGTTTTGACTGGTGTTTTTTTTATTCCTTCTGTGGTTTTCCTCCCATTGTTTCACTAGAACATGATTTCTGGCCCAGAAGGGAATTTGGATGGCTTTTTATACAGCAGGGATCCTGGTATATATGAAAGATTAACCCAAAAAATTTGTACGATACCTGACCAGAGAGATCATGGCCATTATTATACTTGGGAGGAAAAAAGGGTCGCGGGACACTGCTAGATGAGGAAGAGTCCTCGAGGGCGCTGGTTTTTTTAATATGGTTTCCTCCTTTATAATCCCCAGAAAATTAGAAGTCTGTAGTAATTGTGTGTTTTCACGGCATTCTTTTGGCCCACCTCTTACCTGATTGATGCCACTGTCCTTGCTACTTGAACCAGGTATTATATATTAAAATGATGTATTAGGAACGGACATTTGGCCTGTCTCATCGGCGGCCAAAGCCTGGCGGCGGCTGGAATCCAGGAGGTGGCATGAACCCAGGAGGCACTGGCGGCGTCCCTGAAGCTCCTGGAGGAGGCACGGGGAAGCCGGGAGGCGGGACTGCCGGGAAGCCTTGCGGCGGAGGAGCACCGCCAGGAGGGCCCCCTGAGGGAGGGCGGAAGTGGGACGGATGGAAGTCTGCAGGGTTCGTGTATCCGCCCTGGATCTGAGGAGGCCGTGCAGGCAGGCCTGAAGGTGCCGGTGGGAGAGGAGCTGAGCCTCGTCCGACGCCAGCGAAGCCATTGGGAGCGTGACCAGGGCCGGCGCCATAAGGAGACGGTCCGCGTGGAGGAGGGGCAAAGCCGCTTGGAATATTGGCGTGCGTGGGCGTTCCCATCATCGGCGGCGGTACTCCAGCGGGCATGCCGCCCATTGCACCGGAATCGAAGCCAGCGGGAGCGGATGGAGGTGCTGCGTTGGCGGGAGCAGGGGCAGCGGGCGCCGAGTTCATGAGGAAAGCCTGAGGAAGAGGCTGGGCCTCGGGAAGGATATTTCTTGACTTAGCCTGCGCAGCCAGGGCTCGCTCAGCCTGATCACCGTGTCTCTCTCCCTTGCCGTCCTTCTTGAAGGCGTATTGCACGGACACCTCCTTGCTGAGGATGTACTGCCCGTGGAGGTTGGAAATGGCAGCATCACTGCTCTCGAAGTCGCCGTAGCTGACGAAGCCGAAGCCCTTGCTCGCGCCGCTGTCTTCCCTGGCAACCTTGGGAATGCTCAGCAGCGGGCCGAAGCGGCTAAAGGTGTCGTAGAGGATCTTCTCGTCGACCATGGGGTCGAGGTTTCCGATGAAGAGCTCGGCGCCCACCTCGGCGGCCTTTTGCTTGTCGGCGCTGGCCTTGTTGACGCGCAGCGACTTGCCGTAGAGCTTGATGCCGTTCATGACGTTGGCGGCGTACTCGGCGTCGGCAGGGGTGCGGAACTCGACGAAGCCGAAGCCCTGGTGGGTTTGGGTGACGCGATCTCGAGGCATGTGGATGTTGTGGATGGGGCCCATCTGGAGCATGATTTCGTAGACCATGGCCGAGGTCGCGCGCTCGTCGATGTTGCCAATGTAGACCGTGGCCTCTTTATCTTGCTCCCTAGATTTCTGGTCAGCTTTGATTCGAGGCAAATGGCATCAATACGCGAAAGTAAACGGTGCTGAGGGCTGGGGGGGGGAGCTCGAAAGAGAAAACCTACCAATGCCTGTTGACTGCCATCTTGACGGTTTGCAGGCCGGAGCCTTACGAGAAGGACACGAGGAATAAAAGTCTGATGCTTGATGTAGGAATTGGATCTCTGAATGGCGTTGCGGTTTATGAATAGCGAGCGAAAAAGAAAAAGGAACAGCTTCAATATCGTCGTCGCGTGTGATGCAGCTTTGGATGAAGCTCGGAAATCTCAACCACAGAAATGTTTCGCCAGCAGCGATTCAATGTACCCATGTACCTATTCCTGCCAGACGGAGTTTATCAAATTAGCCAGAGTTGAGCCGGCACTGATTGGCGGGCGCTTTCCCGCAAGCAGTAATGACCGCATTAGTGGTGCTAGTGGCGGTACGTACATGCAGGCCTCGAAATTTCTTAGTAGGCGGGACAACTTGGACGAAGAGCTTGGAAGCATCAATTTGCGCATTCGCATCTCTCCCAACGACGACAATTTCTGCTGTTTGAACCTGTTGCTCGACGACCGCCAGATTCATCATGTTTGCCCTTTCAGAAGAGTCCAAGGTACGAATACGAGGCGCTTCGAGAAGGAAGAGAAGAGCGAGAGAGAGACAGCGAGAAAAAGAAGAAGAAGAAGATGATGTGATGATGGTGAAGAAACAAGCGGACTGACTCTGTCTACCACAGGAGCGCATTGCCAAGCTCATTGACATTTCCCGAGTCGCCATTCACTAGTATGGAATTCCCTGATATTTGTTATGTTCTGTGGCATCCGGGAGCTAACCGTTGCAATGCAGTGGCTACCTTCCTCTGATTCTCTACCTCGGTATGCCATCTTGAAGCGCATGTACGGCTTACGCCGGAAACTGATTCTCTCTCGTCTGGATTTAGGCTACACCCGCAGCGACCCCCGACCTTCAGTCATCCGGTATGCCGTTTCCTCTCAAATCAAAATACACATACAAAGGTCGCTAACAGAAACAAACAGCCTTCTCTCTCCTCTTTCCTAAACGCAAAAACCGACGGGCATGCGATGTTGTACGATGTACGATTATAATACGGCTCAAGGGGATGGCAAAAGGCATGCAACAAGGAGAGGCGAACAGCCAGAGAGAAGCTCAATGTCCAGCATTCATCATGGCGTTTGGGGACTATGCACATGTCTTGGAAGAAGGCAGGGCAGGGCAGGGCACGGGACTGGTGATACAGTATGACGACAAGGTCGCCGAGAGGACGCAAAGGAGGACACCCAATGCTGCCATGTACCAATAAGAATGTATTATCTACTGCTCCGTACCGTAATTGGACCAAGTAACCACTCTGCGAATTCTTCACTCACTTCTGCAGCCGATCCATGTTACATGCTGCTGCTACCTAAACTAGAGTGACTATTCATCATTCAGTAGCGACTACAGGGAGCCCAAGTATTGCAATGAAATACAGAGGAAATGCCCTGTATCTACCGGTTCTTCACCATCACCACTCTTCTTCTCCAATGCTGCTATCGCTACACATCTATCTAACCTGAACTAATTCTGCCGTGCAAGTAAGCACAGGGTATCCATGCGCCGATAGCGCTTTATCTACCGCTTTTTATTCAGACTCAAACAATGTAAATGTAACCCTTGAATTCTACCGTAAGCCAAGTTGGAAAACACCAGAAACAAACCCTCAACCAAGTGAGTTGCCAGTCAATTGAAAGACCACCACCTCTTCTCTGCATCCCAACAGCCAAGATACGACAGAGCAAAACCAGCTTACAATTTCACAGAGATCGAATAGCCCGAATCCTAGCCTCCGACAGCGCCCGAACTCCAAACCAAAAAAAAACCGCCCGCCGCTACCCGCCAGTGACCGGTTTGGTTTGCCCATTACCGGCAACTGGACTGACAAGGACAAAAAAAAACAGGGACCGACCAATATATTATACGGGCCAATACGCCACACAGTTTGACAAGCAAAATCCGCTGTTCCACATGAACGAGCACTCGCCCGTCAACTTTGCGCAGGCCGACAATGTGACCGGACGCAGCTCCGATCCGAACAGCTCCATGCCCGGAAGCCATGAAGCCGGCCGGCTGTCTCCGGCTGTGGTCGAGTCGATTGCTGGGCTCAGCGCGGGCTCGATTGCGACGCTGGTTGTGCATCCGCTGGACATTGTCAAGACGCGCATGCAGAGTGAGTTGGTGTTTCTCTTTCTGTCTTGCCTTGCCTTGGTTCTGTTGCGAGGAGGTTGATCTTGTCGTGTCATGGAGGGGGATGAGGGGGGAAGTTGTGACGAACAAGAGAAGGACGATCAAGGAGATGGAAGCAGCAGAGAGAGAGGAACAAGGAGAAAGAAGAACTATACAACAAACAAAACGCCATCATGATGCTCACGATACTGACAATTCATCCTCACAGTCAGCACCAGCGCCGCCTCCGCCGCCCAGCACAACCCCTCCATGCTCGCCATGCTGCGATCCCTCTCCAGCAACCCGCGGCCCCTGTCCTCGCTCTACCGCGGCCTCACCCCGAACCTCACCGGCAACGCCCTCAGCTGGGCCTCCTTCTTCTTCTTCAAAACGCGCTTCGAAGACCTCCTCACCCTGGCCCGCGGCTCCGACCGGCCCACGCCGTCCGACTACTTCGTCGCCAGCGCCCTCGGCGGCGCCGCCACCAGCTTCCTCTCCAACCCCATCTGGGTCGTCAAGACGCGCATGCTGGCCTCCGACAAGGGCGCAAAGGGCGCCTACCCGTCCATGTGGTCCGGCTTCCGCACAATCTACGCCACCGAGGGCGTCCGCGGCCTCTACCGCGGCCTCGGCGTCTCCATGATTGGCGTCTCCCACGGCGCCGTCCAGTTCGCCGTCTACGAGCCCGCCAAGCGCTTCTACTTTGCCCGCCGCCAGAGCCAGGGCTTCGACAGCGCCCGCATGACCACCGAGGCCACCCTCGTCATCTCCTCCGCCGCCAAGCTCGTCGCCGGCGCCGTCACGTACCCGTACCAGGTGCTCCGGAGCCGCCTGCAGGTCTTCCACGCCGACGAGAAGTTTGGCAAGGGCTTCAGGGGCGTCGTGAGGATGACGTGGAGGGAGGAGGGCATTCGGGGCTTCTACCGCGGCCTGATACCGGGAGTCGTCCGCGTCATGCCCTCCACTTGGGTCACGTTCCTGGTCTACGAGAACGTCCGCTACTATCTGCCTCGCTGGACGTCGTAATCAGTGCCGATTCGACGGGAAATGAGCTTCAGGGGGATTGGGGGGGGGGGTTTAATTTGTATTTATCAACGTTTGCTTCGTTTCGAGCTTGATTTGTCGGCGGCCGGCAGTTTCTGGTAAATCAGCGTTTGTCCTATACGAAGAGCATAACCCGGCGTTCTCAGAGAGGGGGGGAAATCGCATATAGAGCGGACAGATTGGAAAGATAGATGTGGTCGCTAAAATAGCTGTTAATATTGAAATAGACAATGTTCTTCTTGTTCAATGTTCCATCAGAGAGGGCTAGATTCCATACACGAGTGATTCATGAGCACATGTCCTTTAGCAAGATGCTTGAAATGTACAATCTCTGCAGAGCATGGCAAGAAATGTATCCTCTCTACCAGCTCTATAACCAGAGCCCGCCAGGAAAACATGGCTTTCAAACGCAAACGGTTTCTCACAAACAGCAAGAATTGTAGACGAGTCCGCCCGGAGATGTTCACAATCGCACTTGAAACAGCAAATCATTCCTCGACTTTCAAACTCAGTTCAGCATCAACGAATGTCACAGTTACATACAACCAACAATCCGCCGTGTCCACCACTTTTTCCAAGTACCATGTCGAGCTGAACAAACTCTCAACGGCAAAACTTGCTCCTTTCTTACCCAAATCCCGAGTGGCAACGCCATGCCAGCCAGGGAGGGGGGGGGGGGGGGAGAGGCAACACGGAAAGCAAATTATTTACTGCCCCAACGATATTGATCCGATGCATGGTGGTAAAGACAATCAATATTGTGAGTGAAATGACATGTCCAACGCCATCAGAGCGGATCGAGACGATGAAACACGCACAACGCCTCCTAAACGTAGTCCATCTCTTGTTCTGATTGAGCTGTTGGCATCTACGCCACCAGTCCCCGGGATGTGGGCGGCGTTGAGTAAATACCAACGAGTACTTGGGGGCTTTCAAAGCATACCTCCATTTTAGATCGATGTGCAGGCCCAGCGATCCGGTAGATGCAGCCAAGGCAAAGTACACCCTACGTGGGCGTATGTACGAGTACCTGCACGCACGGCCACGGAGTGCTCTGCGTGTACTGATCAGTATGATGCATATGCAACATTTCGTAGCTCGTCATGGACGTGCGCTGACAACGTACTGACTAGCCCGATGTATGGCTGGACTTGGTCCAACATGCTCCCTCGTGTTTCGTAGCTCGTCTAGTAAAGGCAGCAACTAACATGCAGGCTGGCTGGCCACGGCAAAACCCCATCGGCCGCTCGAGATAACAGCAGTAATCACTGTAATTCCGCAATTAAAGGCCATGTAGTTCCGTGCTAGAGGCGGGGGAGGCGTCATTGGGAGGCCCGCCAAATGTAACGAAGTGGACTCGCTTTGGATTGCTCATTTGATGGTGGTCATCCTAGACTGGTGGTCAAGAGGGTGTTTTGAAGGTCAAAGATGAGATATGACAGAGGTGTGGAACCAGCACCATCCGACGCACAGGCGGGTGTATGTAAGAGCATGTACTCGTATGAATAGTAGTGTCAGAGTCCACATGTTGGAAATGGGGGAAACGCCACGGGAGCACCGTGCCTGAGATCCGGCTTTGGCACCAGACAGGGGTTCTGGGGTTGAGATGGACCAGGGACATGGAAGAAGCTCCATGAAGCGCGCGTATGACACAGTGGCGAGAGCGTGGGAACGTGGAAGGGGGGAAGAGACGACGGCGATGGAGCGGAAGAAGAACAAGGACAAAAAAAGAAAACGGAAGAGAGAGGCAAAAGTCGAGCAAAATGTGCCGCTCTGCCTACATGCAGGTTGCCAAAAAAAAAAGTGTCATCAACCTCAGCCTCTGCAGAGCTAGTCCTGCAGAGATTCTCCATCTCGATGCTAAAAGTCCAGTGAGGCAGGGTCTCCTGATACCGCCTGGCTGCCAAGTTGAAGCCATCTCACGCGCCGTCGCTACCGAAAGAAGCGTGGGGATGCACAGCTTAGACGCAGATTGGCTGCTAAAGTAATGCAAGGGAATCCCGAAGGAGACGTGGAGGAAGGGCTGTGGCTTTCCAGACACCGATTCCCATGTTGGTCATCATCCAGATCCGAGGTAGTGTCGTACACAGCAGCTGCGTCAGTCGACTTGATCCATCCGTAGCTGCAGTATCCCCACGAGGCATGCTCTGTAGAGCTGCAGCTGTTCTCCTCATCACAGCCACTTGGAACAGCTGTAGACTAAGATTCCCTACCTCGACCAGTACTGTCGAAGGAAGAAAGTGAGAGTGAGAGAGAGAGAGAATCAGCGCAACCCCCAGCGTTAGCGTAGTTGCCACGGTTGTTTCGGAGGCTTCTGCGATATGATAGGCAGAGTTTCAGCGGCACTTGGCGGAGCCTTATGCCCCGTCATTGAACGGAAACTAAGTGATACGGAGCTTGATGAACGCTTGTCCAAGAGCCGAGAGCAGGAGACAGGGATAGACCACCTTCTTTGAGGCATCGCAAACGTATCGGCCGCAGTGGAAGCTGTAATGGGAGGTTTGATGAGCACGATTCTCAACTGTTATTCGTGAGGGGGAGGCTTCTTAGATCCCCTAATGCGCATCCTTCCTTACTCTTAGGCGGGATAACATCATTCTGCGTTGCCCTGTCCTATCACAGGATGAGCCGCTAGTCGCCCCCCGCTACTTCAAGCTTGGTGTGAATAGGTAGCCACACGTAGTACATACGGACGTGCAAGTTGCGGGAGTTCTGGCACTGACAGTGTAAAGTAGGTGAGAGAAACAGAGACGGAAGTGAGGTTGAGAGGTGCATCGACAGGGACAGGGTAGCGATGTCTAAAGAGCAGATAGAACCCGTCCAGCCTCTAGAAAGGGAGATATGCCGTCTTTTGAGGAGGGGGTGTAGATGTATGAGTAGCAGGACGCTTGGGTTGTTGAAGCCATCGCCACGTACTCGTACACGCAGGTGAAGCGGATCAAAGATGAAATAGGGGAGTATAGTATGCATCTCACAACTCACAACTCACAACTCACAACTCACAACTCACACGAGGGCACGGCTCGCAGCTGAGCGTCTCAGCCGTATGCCAATGAAGACGACCACACGCCCTGCTGGGCGGCACGTAATATGAATGACTCTCATCACGATGGAACTCGTGCAGCGCCGAGACCAACCTATTTCGCCGGCTGCTTCCTGCATGACACAAGTCAAACAAGGAGGTGCGGTTATGGTGTTGTAGTGGTAGCTGAATGGAGTCTCCTTGAGACGTTCTTCCGCATATGGTCAAACCACGGCCTAGTATTCCTCGTAATAATAGCTCCTTGAGACATGACCGGAGCTTCTTGGACGTTGTCACCCCGGCTGAGGCACCCTGCCAGCGTGATAGAGTGGCGTTATGTTTCTCCTGCAGAATTGTGATGACCACTTATGGAGGCAACATGCGTCGATAGTTTGCATGCGAGTGTACGGCAATCACACCGCAATATTGCCTTGGCGGACACTGCCTGATGCTGTTATAACGCTTTTCCAGGATGCCATCCAAGGTATCATAGTACATGTAACTCTACGAACGAATGACGTGCTCAACAGTATCAACAAGACTCTACTAGAATGAGATGAAAAGTAGCAAGCAAGCCTCTGAGAAAAAAGGGGGGAAAGATACGTCAACGTAGCAAACAGAGACAGTATGGAAAACTTACTTGTGCGTACCCACGCCTGCTGAACAATAATGAGATAAGTCTAAGGGAGAGGACATTTCGGCCTTGATCCTGGCAGTATAGGCGCCTCTAGCCTATACGTCAAGTTGACCCGCACTTGAAATCAGCAGTGTAGATGACTGGCGGTTAACGTACTCATTGAGGGGTGTCACAAATTTGAAGGATACGTATCAAGTGATGTTAGACAAGCATATTCGATGTGACTGGTGAAGATGTATTCAGAGCGTCGATCAATGTTTTCGTATCGGCAATGACAGACTGGCTCATGCAATTTCCTTTGCCAAAAACACAGAAAAAAACACAGAGAGAAACAAGACTCGTACCTCTTTCTCCAGAGTACAACGTAAACGTCTCGAGGCCAATGACAATGGATACTCGGAAATATCAGGAAACAATTTGAGCCCGCCGACGATAGGGCGCAAGAGCCATCTACAGCTCGCGCGTTCCTGCATCTCTGAATACAACAATAGCCAAAGCTGGGACCAAAGAACAGCCCCTGATCCAGTAAAATGGAGACGTGCGTTGCTTCATCGATCCGTTCTGTCTCGCCGCACTAGACATGCAGTTCGCTCGGACGTGGCGCCAAATGTGAAAGGCGAGAAGATCAGAGCGTCTTCTGTTCCGTACTGTCCATGGATACTGTAACTGGCCGATTCGCGGTCATCCCTCCGCCAGAGAGCCCGCTTGATGGGGGGGCGTGTGGACATTTCCAGCCCTCAGATGGTAAAAGTCCCAGCGGGAGAGAACCTGGACCGTCTCGTACGGCCGTTGTGGTCTTGGGGCGTGATGTTTTCTCATCTTTTTCTCATTTCGTTTGCCCCTCCCTTTCCTAGACCTTCACACAACGCCTCTGACGCTTGCGTTCGCTAGCGATTGTGTCCCGATCGCTGGGGTGATGGCAAAGGCAGATGTGGGCGAAAACCCCGATCGCCATCTCCCATGCTGTTTCCCACGATCTCAGACTGCGCTGCTCCCCACCCTCGCGGAGATCTTTTGCTGCGGCCGCTTGTAACATGTAACAAAAGCCCAGGGTCATTCAGGAAATGAGGGGGCCGTGTGCTCGTAGGCGTGAAAGACGAGCGACAAGAGGCAGCAAATAAGAGACGCTCGTCTCTTGCAGCTCCGTCCGGCGGGCTGGCACTAAACTCTGAAAATGAGCAGTCGTCCGTCATGCAGGGCCGTGAGTGGCCAGCGTCCGAGGGCGATGAACCTGTTGGAGCCGAAGCTGGCAGCTCATTAGTCCTCTTGGTGTTGGAGGCATCGATCAGGGACCAGGGCAGGACGAAGGGCACTAGAGCAGTCAGTGGCGGGCGGTAGTTCCACTTCCGAGCGGGGGAGATGGGTGGGACGAAGAGCCAAGCGCAGAGCTTGAATCTCAAGGTTGGGCGCTGTGGTATGTGGACGCAGAGGGCTGGAAGAAGCTCAGCTGCTTGGACGGCCGCTGTGATTTGACGTTGGTGTTTGAGTGCATGAGTATCTGAGCAAGCTAGAGGATGTTGTTTCTGACTCGAGGTACCTACTAGGTAGTAGGGTGGCTGGAGGACCAAAGATACGCCGGTCCCGACGTTACGCAGCACATTGGGTATCAAAGCATGTACATGTACCCACATACCTCATAGTACCTACAGCTCATCTTCAGCATCACATTTCCTATTGTGAGCTTCACAGACATCGGGAAAGCCGTGCACCTCCTTGATACTGCCAATGACCGGCGCCATTCAGGTGCTAGGTGAGGCAACAAGTCAACAATATGATGTATTACTCTTCTCCTCCAGGGCTGTCCAGGCCGTCGTGCTGCTCGCAACCTGGCCTGCGATTGGTAGTTGGGCTGACTTCCAGCCTCCAGGGAGCAGGATTTCACCCATGGATATCAATCAATACTGCCTCCTGGGTGCACTTTTCAGCTCCGAGATGCTACCAGACAGGCATTCATACCCTATCGATGCTACATGAGTACGGAGTATCCGAGCATGGCCCCAAACAGCACGAAGGAGTTGTCTCGTCTGGGAAACCAGGGTAGCAGAGCTGAGGCAACATGACACGTCTGTTTCCCACGATCTCTCAGCATGATCAAATCTGCGCGGTCCTCGACCATGTTTGATACGGAGCCCTGCTGGACAGATTGACTATATGCGCTGAATGTCCAGGACCAGCGGCCCCTGCATGAATCTTTTGGTGGACATGGAGCCGACAGCCGCAACTGTACTGTTGCAATTTACGGCCGTTGGCATCGCTGCCCGACTGCTACTCTATGCCCTACCCTGTGCCGTCTCTCAAAATGGAAACGAGTTTGGTGATGGCACGCTGCTTGTTCAAGTGACTTCAGTTCATGCGTAACAATTAAACCCCCGTAGCTGCCGGGGTGGACAACCCCCATGTCTGCCAACTTTGGACGTGGTACCTACGCATGTAGAGTATAATACGAGCGCGACAGATTTAGCAACAGATTTTTGATCTCTCGTCGGCAGCACGTCCAGGTCATCTGGTAGGCGAGCATCCGGGAAATGACAGGTCTACTCATACTTGCTCTTCCATCTACAAGCGCAGGCAATACCCTGTACCTAGTGGTAACAGTAGCATTTGTATGGATGATTCGGTTGAATGTGGCTTTCACGCCCTGGACGGGAAGTCTTCTTGCTCACACGCCCCTCCTCCGTTTTCTTTGTTGTCTCTTTCCGCCTTCCAAGGTTGTGAAGATGAAATCCATGGCATCTGGTTGTTTGATAAACTGCAGGGTGATGGCTCCCGTCTTTTGGAAGCTGGTGGTGGATACCTAACCTAAACCAGAACCTGATATCGACACATCATATCAATGGAGCACCAAGGACTACCTTGTGTATGGATTGCTTTTTTGTTATCCCGTAATACTCTACATGCCAGTACACGTGCGGGGTGACAAGACTTAGTAGGACAAGTGATGGTGCTAGCCAAAACTGACTCACATATAGGAGTGTTACACGACCTGCTTGTGTCCCCGTGGCGCCTGTCAGAAGCCATCACCAGGTTTCAATAACGCAAATCTCTGTGATTATGTGCAAACTCTGGGGGCCTGGGACCAGGTACCCGGGCCTCCTTCTTCCCAGAATTTCGTTGCCCATCAAAGTTCCGTGCATTGTGGTCGGTAAATCGCGGCCTTGCTCAGCAAGCGTCGTCTCTTACACTAGCATGGTGATCCATCTCCGACCTTCTCAGCCAGCTACCCTACCCAAAGGCCTGGGACCGACTGGCTTGCTGGGATAGCCACCGTGATCTCCTGTTTTGAAAACCAAAGCCAAATCTAGACTGTGACCGGTATCCGTACCTGGAACCGAGCATCCTGGAATATTACTACCTAGGTACCTACTCCTGGATAATACCTCTATGAGGAAACGAGGAAACGAACCTCTCGTCCGTCCTGGGGGCGTCTCTTCTCTTTTCGCTCCCCCAAAACCCTCAAACCGTGTCCCTGCCTTCTGCTGAAGCACTTTCTATCGCATATCATCTTTTTCGGGCTCTTTAACCAAGTCTGTCCCGTGGTCCCCGACGACTTGGCCCACCCTGGCTAGGGAATACATGGGGACTCCAGCCACTCACTTGAGGCTGTCCCGCTGCTCTCAATCGACCTGCAGAGGAGGAGATTTGCAGCCGACATGTGATTGGGAGTGCATGCACTCCGTACGGTGCATCAAGCGCAATGCTCGTAGGCAATAGCTCACCCGTATCAATTACTGTAAGCCCCCCTGTGATTGAGGAGATTTCAGCAGACGGGAGCGCTACAGATCGCAGACGAACAGGCGTCTCACTCACTGTGTGTAGCTGAACGTGACCCCCCGCATCATTCATCCTTGGCGGCCCCAACGAGAGCCGAGACAATTACGGCAGCGATTCCAGCGGGCTGATGGCTTCAACGCGCCGTCTTCATTCATGCCTCTAAAATTCCAACTGGATTGACGCTCCCGTTCTTTTTTTTTTTGGCCCTACTGAAGCCGTGGCTTTCCCGCTTCCATTGGACTAGTGCTACTAAATCACAAATGGAAGCCAATTGCGGCTCCCGTCACATCTCAACTGCAATATACGAGTACTGTTCCGTCTCTAAGCATCCATGGCCTCGTCTTGCCCGGTTGAGCTCTACACCCATGAAAGTAACTGCATCACCTCCCACCCAACACACCCAGCTACTGTGATTGGCTTGGGCCAAGTAGCTTTCAGCTGTTGATGCCATTTCTTGCCGTGCCTCGGGCTGAGAAATTAAATGCATTCCCTCTCATGGCTCCCAATCTCACCACGACGACTCGCACACGGACCCATGCGAAGCGCGTCAAACGCATGTATGAACCAACCAACGAAGCTGAGAAGCGGCCCCCCCCCCAGATTGATGCCATCATGCCTGCTCCATGACATCTCAGATAGATTAAAATGCTACCTTGAGCTGCCAGCCCGACTCGTATACAGAGCCAATGTAGACCCCTACCGAACCCCCCCCCCTCCTTGCTCGAATCCCTCACAGCCGTATGAGCTTGTGCTGGCGTCATGCACCCATGTTGAGCTTGCTCTCTCAAGTCACTGGAGCAGCACGTCCTACTGTACGCCCAAGGGACATGAGTTGGTCTAGCTTCCTGAACCAAAGAACCGGTTACTGCTAGTGGTGCTCGGGTACAGATGCTCATCTCCCCGGTGGTAATGCTCTTGCTCTAAACCGCCCTCGGTAAAGCACTGTTGTCTCTTCACCTAACTTCAAGTTCCTTTGTCATGGATTCTCGGATCCAGCAGCTCCCGCGCCATCAAAGCTGTTAGCTCGGCAGCCATTGACCCGAAGATACGGCTCGCTGTTAGTCGCCAGCTCTCGTCAAGTCGCCCTGTGGCCTGTGTCATGTGTGCTTGGAAATGAGGCGCGCCACGAGAGCCACAGCGAACTTGAAAATAGAAGCGAGGGAAAAAAGAGATTAATGGGAGCCCATTGTGTTCCATACATCCCAGTCGGGCGGGTGACCAAACAGAGACATGTCCTGACAACTGTTTTACATGTAGCTAGACATGGGCGGCTCCAAGCAGGTGACGATGACGATGACGCTACTCGCATGTGTCCACCCTTACCGTGTCTGACGCATTTCAGGGCAGCATTGATGCAGACAAGGCAGTCTATAACCCCCCTCAAACAAGCGAGACAGCCTCACCTGCGCGGGATACAAGGCCTACCCACATATGGTTTCGTGCCCGGCGGGTAGATCAGTCAATCACTCTGTCAGTGCGGCCGAGCGGGGACGTGGACATGAGACCAACACATCTCTATAAGTTGACGCAGCTAGAGCAAGGAAAACAAGAGCAGCCCAATCGACGTCTTGAAAACAGACGGCTTATGAAAATTGCACTCCGTAGTTGTGGCCGATTTATGTGGTTCAGCTGTAGGTGATGTGTCGGATTTTTGGCAAGCACACGGGATGAGGGGTGTTGCTACTGGTCCTTGTTACGTACAGTATGCGAGGGTCACTCGTCAAGCATCAGGCATTGCTCTTTTCGTAAGTGTTGGCAGGCTTTGGAGCCGCCTCCCATGCCATCAATGCTTTTGTTGGGGCACGGCCTGGCTTGTGAGCCCGGAAGAATCAGTGGCAGCAGTCTAACACTCTCATGCCATTGGGAAATGAACGTAGCGGCGGCTTAATTCGGCTTATGACGGTCTCTTTATCGGGTTGTAGCCAAGGAAACGGTGATGATTCACACCAACATATGCAATCCACTGCCATTTGTCGTTGGCACCCAGTATGGTAACATGAACAGATTGCGTGATGGACAAATGTCGTGAAACCGGTTGGAAACAACAAGGTGGGATCCGAGTGCCTTCGGAACTCGGGAGCCAGGGCCACTCATCCTGCGGGCTCGGCGTTGTAACCTTTCGTAACACAATGTAGATGTGCATATGCAGCCTTGACAATCCTTTCGGATCGAGCCCGAGCCTTGGCCGCTGCCGTTTTCTTCAGTACGTGACCTACAAATACGCCATACCCATATCTGTTGCTACTGTGGGAGCGGCTGAAGCTGAAGCCTGGATGCTCAGAGTCCTGTCGTGGAGGAAGGGGGGTGACTCTGGCAAAATAATCTTACCGTGGCTGGAAGTTGCGGCGAGAGAAGAGAAGATGACGCCGCTGATGCCCAGTTGGGAGGTTGAGGTAGAGAGTGAGCACGTGCCCAATACAGCATGCGTCCATTCAATGGCCCTGTCATCGAGGAAGCACGGACATGCATCATATATGGGGTGCATATACGAGTATGCCTGCATGGCGGCGAGTTCTGTACAGTAGTACAGCTGACACAAGATGTCTTCTGGAACATCCTGATCAGCCTGTCAAACCAGTATTGGATCCATCAAAGTAATGATCGCTCGTCCATCGGCAAAGATGCATCGAGGCCGCTCAGAAGTGTCATCACACTTTCATCACCCCTTGCCTCTCTGGCGTTGGAGCAGCATTTATTCTAATTTCAACCTCGTGATTCGCCGCTCCTATTGGACCATTTCCATTCTTTGAAGATCAAACCTCATCTCCGTTGGGAATGCTGTTATTGGGTATAATTCGCCGTCCACCACATAACAACACGCACTGTCCGTCTGGAAGCAGGAGACGCAGCATCCAATCAGCAGCCTCCCCCTGGGGGGGGGAGGGGGGGGAGAAAAGGGGCCGTAGAATACCAGACTGCAGCGCAACAGGTCGGAGTTTTGCATTCGTCTGTACACTGACCAGGTACTGCTCCTGGTCTCCCGTGCTTGCTAGGAGCGACTGTGGCAGCGGATTGGTGCTTCGTCCCTCGGCCGCAGCTCTTCATTTCTTCATTTGGCGGCCACACCATCGACTTGTTTCCCTACTGGCTTGGGCATAAGCTCCGAGCATGCTCTGCACTGACAAAACTCGGATGGAAGCCCGCTTTCAGGGAATGAAGGCTGCCATAGGCGCTCTGCGAACCGTGCTTGACGACGTTCGGCTTATTTTGGGCGGCACCTCAGGCAGGTGAGGATAAAAAAAAACCGGTTCTGTTCGCCGTGACAGCAGGTGAGCGCGGTGGAGAGAACATCCCGGAGACTTTGATGTCGCTATTATTACTTGGCGACCTGGCGGGTTGGCCGCTCGCAACAAGGCAAAGGACGTGCGACTCCCGCCCCCCTTTTCTCATCGCCACCGCAGCAATGGCAGGCCCTATACTCCGTCCGTCCTGTCCCAACGGACAAATCAACGTGCCTGTAACGTGACTGGAAAAAAATCGAGCCGTTGGAGAAGACTGAAAGCAGAGCCCCATCCTCTGCTTCACCCTCCAATTCCCAAGATCCAGGCAGGCTAAAAGATAGAGCGCAAAAGGAGCCTTGGTGGCCAATGTGCCCTTGCAGATGCAGTCATGCTGCTCGAGGTACCATGGCCACGAAGCCGCTCCGTCACTGAGCTACTGCAGCAGCGCCTTTGCGGGACGTGGATGAAGCACATTTTCTCAGAAATGACAACGACTGCCACCGCACGGTGTGGACGGAGTACGACGTACTTGTACGGGCTCTCGCCCACCCTCGCTTTGAAGAGGCACGTCTCGTGACATGGCTGGCCAACCGGGTGCAATCCCCTGGCTAGGATCTCTGCATATCCCTGTCACGAACCCCCCTGGCGTTGAGTGATGTTCACAGATTGATCGAGTCCCAAGAAACCGGAACTCCTGCGTGTGCCCTTGTTCGCCGGTCACCACGATTTTGTGCAACCCGTACCTGTGGGATTGTGCGAGTCGCACAAAACAAACACGTTGGTTTGCGTGTCCGGCACTTTGGCGCTTTCAGCGAGCCGTACTCGTACACAAAGGCATATCCAGCCCGGTGTGTCGGTTTGGACCCTCCCTGCGTGCGTAATAAAAGGGATAATCTTGATGTGAAATTATGGCGACGCATTTTCTATTAATAGTCGGTACACGTATGGTGGTGCATAGTGTTCACTGCGTGAGGAAATTCGAAATTTTGTACGGAGTAATGTAAGAGTGGCATCCACCGGCTCGGACACGTCCAGCTAAAAGATTCATACTGTACTCGTATGCCGGCGATGACAAAAATTGACGAGGCTCTTCATTGAGAACCCGAAATGACGGTGGGCATGCTTCGCACCCAACATTTGCGCGCATGGTTAGTACTGGTAGTCTGTGGTGGAAAACACGCACTCGTACAGGTATAGGTATATTGTTCAAGGCATCCTTCGGCACCCGTGCTGGCAAGTACGCCTGTGCCGAAGGACAAGATGTGGCGCCTGCAATAAATCTGAAGAGCAGCCCGTCCATGCATGAAGCGAAACGCTGGATGGCAATGACTGAGCATCCGCGGCCTTTTGGCATGTTGGAGCTAGAAGTTGTGTGAGGGGGGTGGGAGAGTGGGAGAGTGGGAGAGTGGGAGGGGGGTGAAGTACCTCTGGACATTAGGAAGAGAGAAAAGAAGCCTAGCCCAAAAGGTCATGGCGAGGCCGTGGGCGAATCAAATGCGAGAATTTGCCAAATATTACCCAATCCGGACCTCGAGACTCTTTTCTCGTTTTCCCAGCCCAGCTGGACTCGTCCTTGCTGCACGTGCATGGGGCGGACAGGTACCGAATACCACGCAGCACGTGTGCTGGGAACTGGGCAAGTCTCTCTGTCCAGACGCTTGTTGGCCTTGCATGGCACTGACAATACAACATGGAATACTATATTGTCCCCTCCCTCCTCATCAATACAATACGCTCTACTCCGTAAAAGTGTGCGAGATGAAGCTCTCCGGGAATTGGGGGTCCACCGGTAAGAACCGCCCGGAGCGGGATGACTGGGCGGCCGACACCCAGGACACACGGGGCAGAACACGAGCACGGCAACGGGGGGTACGAGTAGAGTTTGGGATGGCACCGGGTTAGTTACAGTAGCTTTATCTTTGTCCCCTGGAAATTACTGTGCGAAACACGCCCACGGCTGTTCTGAACGGCAGCCGAGCTGGGAGCTTGCCGCGCCACTAGTAGACGATCACCGGCTCCGCCTTTAGGGCCGGTACGTGCAAGGCGCATTCAATGTCTTGCGCTCTGTGCAACTTGAGGTAGACGATGGCGGCTTTCTTTGTCGCCTTGGCAATGCTGGCTTGGAGCGTTAATGTCGACCGTAAGCTGTATACATTGCACAGCAATGGTTTTGAAACGGGCATGTGTAAGTTGGTGTAATGGTAGGCTAAATACTAAGCCGTCCCTAGCCTGAGGCAAGGACGAGAATGATGTTGACGTTGGCGACATTCTTACCTCCAAGTTACCTTGGTATTGGTGCCTTAGTACCTGGTCAGTACTCGTAGTTTTTAGCAGTACAGGGCATGGATGCGTTGGTACCTACTTTTATCTGATCAGAGAGGAATCCCAAGGTACGAGTACATACGAGCCCTGGAAGGAGCCACATGAGGAATCATTCTTCAGCCGTGTGCTGGCATTTGTTTTCTTTCGTATCTAGGAGGCACTGACAAAAATTTCCATGGCCTTTTTTCTATCCAGCTAGTAGGCAGTATATTGAACCCAAGCCTCGGGTGTGTTCATCAATGCCATCTTCCATACTGCCAACCCATCTCTAAGCTGCACCTTATGGGGCTCCAATCATCCCAAATATACTAACTTACAGTACACGTATTACCGTTGCAATTTTCACATGTTGCCAAGTACCCCGTGGACATGAGGATTTCTGTAGGTACCGAGCACAGTTTGTAACGGTCGCTCTTCCTCGTTGTTTTTTTAGCCCCTAGACAGGCTGTCATCAGCATATCAGGGATCCCCTGGCTTCCCGAAATGGTAAAATGATCCCTCGCGGTTGCTCCAAGCTCCAACCCACCGCCTCACTGCTCCTGCTCCTGTACCCGCGCTACACCAACGCCCGGTGCGCCTGCCGTGGGCACACAAACCGTCAATCAGATTTGTACCAGTGGACCTCTCAGGTCACGCCCCTCATCCTCTACATACACTCCCGCTTCTTCTCTCCACTGGTCATTTCCCAGTTCCTTGCAAACCCCCTGTTAACAACCGTCTCTCCTCTTCATCCCACTTCAACGCTGGTCAACCCGGGCAGCTTCGCCCTCTTTCTGGGAGAACCCGCGGTCTGCAGAAACGATCTTCTGGAGAAAAAAAGGAAAAGAGAACAAGGAAAAAAGAAAGGACAATCTACAAAAAAAGCGAATCGTGATCCAGAAAAATACAGCAGCCATACCTCGCGAGAATCAGAGCGGGTATGCTTTTGACGCCTGTGTCCAACAGCCCATCGTCCCTTTGTTCGCCTTGGAGCTCCTCGCTCTAACCCCCACGGCATCCACGGGCATCATCAAGCTGGGGTCCGGAAGACTCACACCCACATTTTTGGGAAAACTCCCCAGCTCTTCTCTCCATCTCCCCTCTCCTCCTCCTCCGGTGGCAATGGGTCGATGGCCAGTGACTATTTGCAACTGCAGTCCAGAACTACTAAATCATCTACTGCAAGTGGCCAATTCGCCAGCTCGACATGTCTCAGCTTACACTGAAGCGACAAACTATTGCGCCCGAGCAGCTGCCGTCGTCTTCAGACATACATGCAACTATCGCTTTATCCGAGGCCTAATGCGTGCCGAAAATCTACTGCTGCGCGTGTGGGAGCCGCAGTAACTCCTCATACGGGCCCAACTGAGGGACCGTGGCAAGGGCCCGAGCCTTACTGCTAGGCTTAAGCGACGGTGGATATGCTCATATGAAGCGCTTCGTACGCAGGTCACGTTGCTGCGGAAAAGGCCATCTACCTGTTTTTGGTCCGATGTGAGGAGCCCGCCGGCGATGCCATTATCCTGGTTGGCAAGGAGGCAAGAGTCCTGTAAGGACGAGCCAACACCCTGGTACTGAACATAGCCTCTTTACTCCGTACTCTCTCTTCCCTTTACGAGGCCCCTTGTTCGGCTGCTCTCTGGCATCTCGTCCAGTTCTCCGTTACTTGCTCCAAGTTGGCAGCATCGTGGCCTGCCTTGGCTAGCCCTCAAAAGGCTCGGTCTTGGACCCCCATCTCAACCCTGTCGTATCTTGTCACACCCCCTCTCCTCTCTTCACATCTCAGTCACTCAGCTAAGACGGGGGATCCTGTTTTAGCCTCCATTTTAGAAGGGGGCGTGTGAACAACAACTTCTGCCAGCCTGGGTACGAGTACTGCGAGTACTTGGCTTGCTCCTACCCATCATCCCGGAGCAAAGGCCTCATGTCTGCGCTCTATCGGTACTTGAGGTTCATCACTTGTCAATTATTGTCCTTGAATCGCCTCTGCAGCTTTTTGCCTTAGCCTTTTCTTTCCGCTCCCCCTTGTACTCCGTACTCAACTAATCATGCTGCGTGCCTGGCTTTTTGCCCCATCCCAGAGACTGGGCCCCAGTCACATCTTGGATATGGCTACTCACCAGCCCAAGATCTCCGGCTCACAGTACCAGGCGATTGGGCTTCCACACAACCCCAGTCACCCACAAACCTGGTAGATTGCTCCTCATGCCAATTACCTATATATGATATCGCTCTCCCAAGATCTCCCCAGCCCGGGTCCCCACGTATATAACCCTCTCCACCACCGCCTTCCAGAAGGTCCTCCTCTTCTCCTATCTGTTTGACAGAGGCTCTCGTTCTTTTATCTTGATCTATGAATTGGCTACAACAAACACTTTGAAAAGCAGATTCTCGTCCATACTCGTCATCATCCCTCCAACTACCTGACCCCTTCCTAGACACTTATATTTTTTGGTTACGCTCAACTTCCTCGATTTGATCAGACCAGATCAGATTTGTGGCCGCGAGAACGGAATACCGGCTGGCAAACATGGCCCACGCAAATCAACAGCAGACGCAGGCCAACTGGACCCGTTGGCCTCAGCAGATCCCACAAACCTTCCCCATGATGAGCTCTTCTGAGTTCATGCCGTTTGACCCTAGAGTCCAAGCTGGCAGCCAGATGCAGCGCCAGATGTCTACCCAGTACATGATGGACTCCAACTATAATCAGCCCCCCATGTCGACGGTCTCGTCTCCTCAGTACCAACATCCGGGCACATTTTCCTACATGGCATACCAGAGCCCGCCGCCATCAACTCCGCTCGGCTCTCCATTCAAGACTGAATTTGCCGAACACCCTCATGCGCGCATGGCCAACTCTACGGTCGATCGACGCCATTCCCAGCCCGTGAGAGGTTACCAGCCCTATTCTCCTGTCTCGAGGAGGGGGTCGATTTCCTCTGTTGCTACCAAATCTTCGGCTGGCCCTAGCACTCCCAGCTCTGTCGCTTCGAGTCTCGTCTCTCTAGGCCCCGTTACTCCATCCCCCTTGGTTGCGAGTCAGGTCATCAACGCCAAGACCCTTATTTATAACGAGACACTTCGTCCGGGAGACGGCATCAACTTCAAAACTGACGTTGACGAGCTCATGAAGGCCATTCAGAAGACACAGACGACCGAAGAGCATCAACAAGCCCCCACGCCGGCGCAGACACCAAGAGCTTGTGTATCGGACACACCCGTACTTCGCACCCAAAGTGGAAAGCCTAGAAAGCAGTGGGTGTGCGATGGCCCCAACTGTGGCAAATCCTTTGTCCAGAAAACCCACCGTGATATTCATATACGCACTCACACAGGCCAAAGACCATACGTATGTACCCAATCTCCTCTCCATTGCAACGTCACTAATGGTAGATAGGTCTGTGACAAGGAAAACTGCGGCCTTACGTTTTCGCAGCGCGGGAATCTCAAGGTAGATCCTATCAGATTTCTTCATAGTTGCTTGCATTCATACTAACTGACTCGGTCGTTTACAGACTCATATCCGCCGCCATACGGGCGAAAAGCCGTTTTCTTGCAGTGTATGCAGCAAGACCTTTGCTCAACGAGGAAATCTTCGCTCTCACGAAGAGACTCATAAAGGTCTCAAGCCGTTTGTTTGCCGGCTTGATGACTGCAACAAGTCATTCTCCCAGCTGGGCAACATGAAGGTGAGTAATCTATGAATCAGCACCTACAAACAAGTAGGCCAGTCTAACAAGTGGGATTTGAAGACACATCAGAACAATTTTCACAAGCCGACACTTCAAAAACTCACCCATATGTTTGTGCAATTCTCTGAGCATGGCGAAGTGCCTGAAAACTACCACGAGCTTTTCGAGTATTTCCAGAAACACTACAAGAACAGCAACAAGGGGATTAAAGGCCGAGGCAAGACTCGTGCCGTGGCAGCTCGCGGGCTTCAAGATGCCGCCCCTCGAAATGCCAAGTCTCCAGTAACTGCCCAACCCAAGACCCCTGCTACCACTCAGCTGCCTCAGATGGCCATGCCAGCCCAAAACCAAGAAGTCTCTCAAGGCAGGCCTTCACCATACGCCGCCACACCTCAGATGCCCGCCAGTGGCTTGAGCAATGTGTTGCGCAACCCCAACCCTTCTTTTGGCCACTATGGACCACCGTCGCCTCCGACTGTGTATGAGATGACTCTCCCCAAATGGGGAACCCAACACAACTATACTAAGAATCATTAAAAGCGTGGCATTCCGTTTTCTTATGATGACTTTACGATGCAGCCAAGATGCAACTATCAGCAAGGACAAGGTTACGATTGCAATGATTGGTGCTCACGTGGTACAAACAAGGGATGCAACATTATGAAAACTAACTACCCTCGACCGGAAAGAAAGAAAAAAAAGGTTCAAAAGAAAAGAATAAGGGAAAAAATCAGCCGTCAAGATTTGTATTGGGTATATGAGTGTGGGATAGAGCGACGACAAAAATCGCCACAGTGATTGGCGGCAAAACATGAAGCATTTGGGATGTTGTGCGATACAGCCAGCTATTGGGATTTTGGTTATATGGATATGGTTGAGCCTTCGCCGGGCTCGACGTGCTTGCGTGTAAGAGATTGGGAGAGGTATTTTGAATTTTTGGTCGCGCAGATACCCTTGCATGTATCATGCATGATACATTGCTACTGTTGGAGGGACTTGTGCTCTTTTGGTTTTCGCTTCAAGGAGGTGTTGTGGTAGGTTGTGTGTATCAACACATCTACAAAACTTATTGGTGCGGGTTTTTTGTTTGTCTTTAGTTTTGTACTCGGATTTTGACATTGCCATTGGATGTTTTACGGGCGGCTGTATAACCTGGTATGATATGGTATTGAGGGATTGGGCATGCTTCGTCACATGAAGAGGGCAATCATAGAAGGACATCACGGTGGTGGATCTTTGGCGGCATTCTAGGCTTTGGTCGTTTTGCTCTTTTTGCTATTTTTATCTTGACTTGTTAATTCCATAAAATTTGTCTTGGGAACACTTTAGCTTCAAACATGACAACATCGTTTGGCATTTTCTGCACACTTGTGGCACCCCTTGGACGTGATTATGATGCTCCCTACGCTTCATTACGACAAGGTAAAAGGTAGCAAAGTACCTACAGGGATGATGTCGTCGAGCGAATAGTGTCGCCGCGCTTGCATCGTCGGGCTGGGGGTTGCATGTCACGGGGTTTCTTTCCGGCGTTCCTAGTTCCAATCCAAGGCAATGAGACGACACGCCCGTGTATGCTGTACAAGGTAGACAAATCTGGGGGGCGGTGTTGGGGGGAGGAGGATATCACATCGGTACGAACCCACGCACCTGGCATCACCTTGTCTATTTTTTTCTCAGCCACGCAGAGTGATCTGTAACAATCGTGGGAACTGCTGGAGAAATCCGGCTTACGCCCCTTGCATGCAGCTCGGCGATTTGGGGTGGTTGTGAGGCCACAAAGCTGTAGAAGACTGGGGACAACGTGCGCTTTGTGGCTTGTGGGTGGGTAGATCTTGCTGTAAGGGAGAGCTTAGATGCTCTCGACTTGAGGACTTTGTCCGCTGGCACGGGATGGGCTCCGGGGGGGGGGGCTTCCTTGCATCTTGATCTCATGTTACCTACCTCTTTTGAAAAAAACGTGAGTCATGGCGCAATCGTCATGATCACTTGCAAATCCTCATCGTTCGTTGTTGCCGAAGAATGTGGAATGTTCGAGGAAGCGCCCGCGTGTTTGATCCAGAGCACAACCCGCACGAGTCCCAGCAACCCGGATCCCAACTCCCCCAGTCCAGATTACTTAAAAGCAGGCCCTCATCTCAGCCGCAGAAGCTAAGGGGAATAGATTGCGAGACGGCAGAAGGGGAAAAAATGAGAACACGGCTAAAAAAACATGCTGCGCACCAAGAGGGAAATGGTACGAGTACACGCTCTGCAACCCCCCTGCTGCTTGCGGGCGCACGGGGGATTTTTCTCCTGCTGAAGAGCCACCCTCGAGCGGCTGAACCTGAGAGAAATGGGAAACACCACCCAGAGTTGCTCTCATTCGCTGCATCTGGCTGGGGGAGGGGGTAGGGATTGGAAAACTTGGGACAAAAGGATTCGGGCGCATGTACGAGTACCTGTTGGGTTGTATTGGGATGTGATAGATTGGGTGGAAAAGTGACACGAGCAAGAGCAGAGGGAGATGAGGGGGGTTGGTCAACAAATCGGGATCGTTCTTCATTGTTCTGAATCATGAATGTCACCAAACCCATGAAAATGGTCACACCCAGGCAAAAAAAAAAAGGTCTCAATGCCCCATGAATCGAGAGAAAGAGAGAGAAAAAAACAAAGCGAGGAGAAGGAAATGGTGGGGGGTCGGCCCAGAAGCGCTGCCGAGGGTCCAATGCGAAAACAACTGACGGATACCATTTGTGTGCACGTGTGAGAAAGGACAGGGAACATGGCTGTAAAGCGAGCCACACCAAGTTGCGCATGCTGGCTGCTGGATGGACGACTTCTTTCGGATTGCGCATGCTGGTTACGGCCCCCAACTATCCGCGAGCTTCCATGGGTGAAGACGCTGACGGCCCCAGCAACGTCGAGGCCGAAACGGAATGAGAAGCGTAAAGGGCGTGGGGAGCTGTGGGCTCGTGTACAGAGACGATACGGAGAAATGGAGGTGGCGTCGATAGATGCCCTGCTGCACGCATTCGACACATTGCCGAAGATGAACGCCCAGAGGAAATATTACACGTCGGAAACCTGGTGCAGGCATCGTTGCAGCCGAGTGTCAGCTAGTGCCCTGATGCATGAGCTCTTTGGCTCGCGCCATCCTGCCCTTCGTTTTCACCGCTCAATGCTGGAGAGTTGTTGAACCTGGTCGAGCTGCATCTGCATCGAGTGTGTCGTGGTCAAGGCCGTGATTTGCTCGCATTGTCGAGCATCAGCACGAAGGAGTTGTCGATGACGACGGTATGCATTGCATGGCTCACCGCCATGACAATATCAACAATACATGCTGCGAGATGAGAGAAGAGAGCTGCTGGGACTCAGTACTGGGTCACGATGATTGGAGAGAAGGAGGCAAGTGAGACGGCGGGCGTGTATACGAGCGCACACAAGTTTGCTGAAGCTAGAACATGCGCTCGGTTATGAATTTGGACAGCTTCGCGAGAGCGCAACGAGACAACAACGCTAGTATCATGGTTTGAACAGAGTGCTCCGTATAATACGTAGCATTGGGTATCAAGGGGGGGTCCGTCAACCGAAAGACCGGTTCTTTCAACTTCCCATGAAACGTCTTCTTGATCTGCACCCCCCCCCCGCGTTTGTATAGGTGGCGGACGAAGCCGGGGCAGCAGAACAGGAAGCTTCGGATCTCGACAAAGATTCATGCGAAGCTTGGCAGCGTGTTGGCTGTACAGTGTATAGCGAGCTGAACCGTCCCAGCTGAGCCACCCATCGTCACGACGTGGAATCGACCACCAGGCGCCGCACACTTCCTTCATGCAGGGAGTACGGAGTCGTAGTACGCTGCTGCTTTGGGAGGAGGCGATGCTCTAACAATAGAAAAAAGACACACGCATCTAGCACGGACGAGTCAAAGCCCATGTTGAGGCTTTAGCCGCCATGCAGGGTCGATACAAAGAGGATATTGTCGCCGCTCTTCAGCTCATATTCTTCTTCTCCCTCCAGCTCCCAGTCCGCATCATTGATGAGTACCAGGATACCTGGTCGTCTGTTGAGATTAGCATCAGTTTGCCACTAGTTGCAATAAAATGAAGTGCTATTGTTGGTCCTTCGCCGTGAGAGCTCCATGATAGGCTAGGGTTGATACAGGAGGCAACTCATCACAAACACTATCGAGCCATGGTCTTGATACTGTGCTGGCCGTGTAGCTGAAGGGGCAAGGGGACGAGGGGAGGTAGAGCCCCAAGGACGACCGTCTATCGATGCAAATACAATGGCTCGTGGGGGGAGGGTGATGAGACATACAGATGCTCCTGCAGGACGAAAAGCTCCTTGCGCGTGTCCTTCATGACATTCTCGCAAAGATGATGTATCAAATACGCAATGTTGGAAGGGTTGCCATCCTTGTCCTTGGCAGGCAGAGTGAGGGAGTGGCGGCGTTGGTCCGAGAAGAGCATCTCGAGGCCGCCTCTGCATACCACAGTTAGCCTACCCTTGACACGTATGGGAACCCGGATAAGGAAATGAAAGGAGGAGGAGATGCGTCAAGGCTGGCCACAGTATCACCATCATGGCGTCTTGACTGTCAAATGGTCCGGCTGTAGGGGGGGAAAGGATATGTGACGAGGTTGCTCTAGGCGTATGACAAGGGAGAGGCTTACGAGAATTCGACGTCCAGGGAGAGATGCGCAGCGGCATCGTCGGGGGTGGAAGCCATTGCGATGAGGCTCGATCCAGCGGGCTGTGACTGTGACTGTTCACGGAGATCGAGTGTTGGTTGTGATGGCATCTGGCAGACGGATCTGATAAACGGCGGCAGAAGCGACACAGGCGCGGCGTATCATTAGCCCTTGTTCCAGCCTAGCCCGTCCGCACCAGCCCTAAATTGCAGCGACTAATAAGCGCTGTACAAAGTGCTGTTAGAAGGGTCGGTGCTTCTAGTGTACTTGTACCTTCAGGGCATGTCTCCAGCCAGAAGTGTCATGTAATAACACCCGGATGTCTAACACGGGATTCGTGCCCTACATGTACGAAAATTCTATTCAGAAAAATTCAACTTGTACAGCTTATAGCATATTCAACTACCAAGAAACAAAATATAGTCGTCTCCAAACTCAAGATTACTGAATAGCAGTACTATAAGCGTGTAACATTCCACAAAGCCTTTGCTCTGTCTTAGCCCCGTACCGTGCAAGCGCCAAAAAACCACCCAGAAAAAAAAAGTTCTTCTATGTCACAACCTTGTCACGTGGATCCCTCTTCCGCCGATGAATCTGAGTCTCAGTCAAGTCCACACATAAACGGGCAGAAATATTATTGGTGATATGAGCTCAAAAGACTTGACGGTAGAGCATCTCGCTGCCGGTGCGAATAGACAGACTGCGGTTGCAGACTGGAGTCGGACGGGGCTGCTGGCTTATGGAGCCGATTGCAATATCGCTCTATGGCGCCCAGCTGTGAGTTTTGTCAAGTTTGCCATGATATCATGCTTTCACTTCTCTTTAGAAACATGTCTCTGATTCGGATATTTTGTTCTAGGCCAATACTCCTAGAGGTGTATTTAGACTCTTGAACGGGCACAAGGAAACTGTCAAGGCTATATCGTTTCTGCCAGAGCTGGATAGTGACCCCTCGACGTACTTCATCAGTGGCTCAGATGACAAGACCATAGCTGTCTGGAAGTCTACCGACGATAGACAAGACTTCAAGCTCCTTCAGACGGCATCTGAACACACCGGGCCTGTAAACTGCGTTGCCGCCCTGCGAGTTGCTACTGACCAGCCGAAATGGATTATCGCAACTGGAGCAGCGGATGCGACCATCAGGATATGGAGTTTTGAGAATGACCAACTGCAACTAGTCCAGACCATCAACACAGCGCCAAAATATTTCCCTCTATCACTCTCGCTGAGCACTCTCGGCGCTGATAACAGCGCTTATATCCTCGCCTCAGCAGGCACAAGGGATGTCATCCAGATCCTCACAGCCGAGACAAAGGCAGACAACGTCCAGTTCCAGCTTCAGGCAACACTCAGCGGCCATGAGGGCTGGTTGAGATCCCTCAGCTTCTCAAGAGAAACAAGCAGCCCAGACAGCGATTTGCTTCTTGCGTCGGCGAGCCAAGACAAGTACATCAGAATCTGGAGGGTTCACCAGGGCAAAGAACTCCCCGCCCTGGCTGCCGAAGGCTCAGACCCATCAAGCGGTGCCTTTATGCCAGGGAAATCCCCGTCAAACAAAGCACACTGGCTCAAGGTTTCCGGCAAAGACTTTTCCGTGACATTTGAAGCTTTGCTGCTAGGCCACGAGGACTGGATCTACAGCGCAAAGTGGCATTCTCAGGCCGATGGCAAGCTGCAACTCTTGTCTGCTTCTGCGGACAACTCCCTGGCTATCTGGGAGGCCGACCCCAGCTCCGGTATCTGGGTCAGCATGGTCAGACTTGGAGAGATTAGCAGAGAAAAGGGTGCTACCACGGCAACGGGCAGCACTGGTGGTTTCTGGACTGGTCTCTGGTCCCCTGATGGAAGGTCAGTGGCTTGCCTGGGTAGAACAGGCAGTTGGAGAAGATGGGAGTACGACGTCTCGGAAGATATCTGGCGGCCTTGCGTTGCCATCTCCGGCCACACAAAAGCCGTCACCGGCATCTCCTGGTCCAAAGACGGTGGCTTCCTTCTCTCTACAAGCTCAGATCAGACGACTCGCCTTCACATGAAGTGGAAGAGCTCTGGTACCTGGCACGAAATGTCCCGTCCTCAGATTCACGGCTACGATCTCAACTGCATCGACTCGCTGGGCTCCTCCCAGTTTGTGTCTGGCGCCGACGAGAAGCTCATGAGAGTCTTCAACGAGCCCAAGGCGGTGGCCACCATGCTCAGTCGTCTGGGGGGCATCGAAGGAGCAAACATTGCAGACATGCCCGACGCCGCCAACATGCCCGTTCTAGGCCTCTCGAACAAGGCCATCGACGCCCTAGACGACGACCAGGAAATTCAGCCCATAGACGACCGCGACCGAGACGCCATCGACCCGGCCTCCGTCGTCAAGAAGTCCTATCTGGACATTGACCACCCGCCCTTTGAAGAAACCCTCTCCCGACACACCCTCTGGCCCGAAACGGAGAAGCTCTACGGCCACGGCTACGAAATCTCGTGCCTTGCCGCCAGCCACGACGGCAAGCTCATCGCCAGCGCCTGCAAGGCCAGCTCCGTCAACCACGCCGTCATCCGCATCTTCGAGACGGACAAGTGGACCGAGCTCAGACCCCCGCTCGGCAGCACACTCCTTGACGGCCACTCGGCTGCGCTTCTCCTCCGACGACAAGCATCTCCTGAGCGTCGGCCGTGATCGCCAGTGGGCCGTCTTCGAGCGAGGCGTCGGGGAAGGACGGCGCTGTCCAGTATCAGCTGCTGCAGGCCAACGCAAAGGGCCACTCGAGAATGATCCTCGATGCCGCTTGGGCTCCTTCTGCGGCGCCTCTGTTCGCCACGGCCGGTCGTGACAAGCAAGTCAGGATATGGTCTCTGTCAAAGCCAGAAGGCGAGGACGCCAAAGCCCAATTCACCCAAGTATCTGCTTTGGCTTCCGACGGGCCCGTCACATCAGTCGACTTCCTGGCACAGCTCGTTGGTGATAGATACATCCTCGCAGTCGGCACCGAGAGCGGGCGGGTTAGTCTGTGCATGGTAGCTCAAGATGGCTCCTCTGTCTCAGAGTTGCCGACGTCTTCAGAGTAAGTTTGTTTCCTGCTTCACTTCTTTGAAGCTGAATCGCTCGAGATTTTTTGGCTTTTTTCCCTTGCAGTATTTAACTAACAGTCATGGATAGGTTGATTCTTCCCAAGACGGTGCTTCAACTGGCATGGCGGCCGGTAATGAAGGACGAAATGGAAAGCAAGTATGAACTCGCCATTGCAGGAGAGGATAGTTCATTGAGGCTATATAGCTTTGGAGAGGAATACTTTAAGGAGCAGAAATAGGCATAGGCACCCAAAATACACCTGGATTGGATACCACGCATTCACAATCTACCAAACACGGATAAACAGGACATTCCATCGCCGTGCAAACTTTTGTATTGTTCTCAATTAATTCGTAGTACTTCTAGGAGCGTATTATTATTAATGCACCATCATAAACCCATAAAGGCTGGCCATTCTATTAGGCTTCCTCAGAAATCGACCTTCCCAACGCCGGATTTTGAAAAAAAACAAGTCGAAACAGACTGCGTCAACCAGAGCCTCTCGCTACGCTCTCCATATTACGTCGAAACGGTCCAATTCGCCCGGTAGCAGCTCATCGGTTCACTCTTCCCAGTCCCAGTTTTCGTATCCATAAACTTCATAAGAGCCTCGGCCCCATCACTCCTCATCGGTGCACCTCACAGCTCCCTGACAACCGCCGCAGCGTCCTTACCGGCCCCCAGCGCGCCGCCAAAGATGTCTCGCGTGAAGGCCGCGATGTCAATCGTCTCGCCGTTGATGTAGTACCACGCGCGGCCGGTCAGGATGGAAATGTGATGCGGGAGGTAGAGGATGACGGCGATGGAGAGCAGGCTGAAGAGCAAGAAGACAATCGAATCTAAACAATTGCAAAAAAAGGACCTTGTTAGCAGCAATTCTTTCATAATTCTGGGGGGTGCTGTGTCGTGAGCGGAATGGCCGGAATCAATCAATCATCCCACATGGCCATCCCAAAAGGGGGTCACGAGAAGAATAAATGAATCGTCGGCAGAAGAAAAACGAAGAAAGAGGAAGACGGCAAGGGACAAGGGAAAAGAGACATACAATAGGCAAACTTCTCGATTGGCGAAAACAGATACGTGCCAAACGTCACATCAATCTGGAGCATCTTCCGCTGCAACATGCTCTTGATACCTTGTGACGCCATGTTCGAATTGAATTGACGAGATGCTTTCCACCTAACAGACAATCCGGTGTGCTTCTCTGAGAGCCTGTATCTCCTCACAATGCGCAAGCTGCTTCGTAGATTTTGCTGCTTGACGGTGTTATTCTCGGATCGCGAGGCGTTGTTCGTGGTGAAGTTCAATGTTTCGTTTCGGGTCGGAATGGTGATGAAAGGGAAAAAAGCCAAAAGTCCAAAATTACACGTTCCGGCCCGATTGATGTCGCTGCATGTGCTAACTTCCAGCGCTGTTTATAGCAGGGTGCACGCCACAAGCCACGCCTAAGCCCGCCCGGCCAAAGCTAAGTTGCTCGTTTTAGCGGCTCAACCTCCGCCATCTTTGACTCTATGGTCAAATCCATTAGAGCATCATCGCGGGCAACCTCAAATCGCCGTACAAGAAACACGCCCTTGCTCTCACCATGTCCCGCTTCACACCTTCGTCCCTCACAGCCTTCATATACCCAATTACGTTCACAGCTAGAAGTATACCCAAGTCTCCCTTCTTCAGCACCCTCGGCGCCCTCTCAAAGAACCTCCCGCCCCGTCCAAAGCCCCCACCAGACTCCGAAATCGAAGAGTCCTACCTCAAAGGCAGCGGGCCCGGCGGCCAAAAGATCGTACGTAACCTTTCTTCGGCATACAGGGAATCCCCTTCTTCTCTTCGTTTTCTGTGGAAGCAACAGCACCTAAGAAAATCGCTACGGTTACTTTCTCTAGAACAAAACGAACTCGGCCGTCCAACTAAAGCACATCCCCACCGGCATCGTCGTCAAATCCCAGGCCACTCGATCCCGCAGTCAAAACCGCAAGCTGGCCCGGGAAATTCTAGCGCAGCGGGTTGACGAATTCATCAATGGCGACCAGAGCCGCTCAGCGGTGGTCGGAGCGATAAAGAAGAAAAAGTCCGACAGCGCGGCCAAGAAGAGTCGACGAAAATACCGGCTGCTGGACGAGGAAAAGGCGGATGTCGAAGAAGCTACCAACATTGAGAACAACCCGAAAGAGATTCCCGAGCTGAGTAGCGACACAAGACAAGACACAAGCAGTCACGACGATAATCCGAACACTGGTAGCAGTCCCCAATCTGGGCACGAGTCTCAGAGTGGAAAGCCATGACAGTCAATTGCACAAACATAATGGCCTACATGAAAACGAATGCAACTACAAAGTCCATGTGCTGTAATACGGGTGAAGTAGAGACGCCACGCAATCATTGTCACCATGTTCCATTCAACAAGTCTAAGACCGGAAAGCGAATAAATATTTGTATCAACCTAAGCTTCTAGCCCCTAGACCCGCGTTACGCATCCAGCCCAGCTGCCATACACGAGCCGTTGTATCCTCATCGGAGAAAAGCCAACGCCCACCCCCTTGACCCTGTCAAAAACTTTTCGTAAATATGAGACTCGATCGCAATACGTGCGAAGCCACGGAAGCACTGCATGATTCGCCGCCTCCATGAGCTTGGCACGAGTGATTGGCGAAGGATGTGAGGTATTGTCTTTGACCTCGCGTAGCTTCTAAACGGGTTGCTGTTAGCTTCTTGTCTTGCGACATCATGTGACGGCTGCCATCTGCGCCTTTCTAAAAATAAGCTTACCTTAGAAGCACTTGCGGTGGACGATGGAGGGACCGCTCTCGTCGTACTCCTGCTTGGAGATCCACATCTGCTGGAAGGTGGACAGGGAAGCCAGAATGGAACCACCGATCCAGACAGAGTACTTTCGCTCGGGAGGGGCAATGATCTTGACCTTCATGGTAGAAGGAGCAAGAGCAGTAATCTCCTTCTGCATACGGTCCGAGAGACCGGGGTACATGGTGGTACCACCAGACTAGAGTAGAGAATGCAATTAGCGCCATCATACACAAACTGAAGCTGTGCGAAATCAATTAAAAAAACATACCATGACAATGTTGCCGTAGAGGTCCTTTCGGACATCGACATCGCACTTCATGATGGAGTTGAAAGTGGTGACGTGGATACCGCCGCTCTCAAGACCAAGGACAGAAGGCTGGAACAGAGCCTCAGGAGCACGGAATCGCTCGTTGCCAATGGTGATGACCTGACCGTCGGGAAGCTCGTAGGACTTCTCCAAGCTGGAGCTCTGGGCAGCAGTCTGGATCTCCTGCTCAAAGTCGAGGGCGACATAGCAGAGCTTCTCCTTGATGTCACGAACAATTTCTCGCTCGGCGGTGGTGGAGAAGGTGTAACCACGCTCAGCCAGGATCTTCATCAGGTAGTCGGTAAGATCACGACCAGCCATGTCAACACGAGCAATGGCGTGAGGAAGAGCGAAACCCTCGTAGATGGGGACAACGTGGGTAACACCATCACCGGAGTCGAGCACGATACCGGTGGTACGACCGGAAGCGTACAGGGACAGAACGGCCTGGATGGAGACATAGAAGGCGGGGGCGTTGAAGGTCTCGAAGACAATCTGGGTCATCTTCTCACGGTTGGACTTGGGGTTGATGGGGGCCTCGGTGAGCAGGACGGGGTGCTCCTCGGGGGCGACACGCAGCTCATTGTAGAAGGTGTGGTGCCAGATCTTCTCCATGTCGTCCCAGTTGGTGACGACACCGTGCTCGATGGGGTATCTCAGTGTCAAGATACCACGCTTGGACTGAGCCTCATCACCGACGTAGGAGTCCTTCTGACCCATACCGATCATGATACTGAGCAAGATTCGGTCAGATCCAGTCTTCTCCCAAAAATGGCGAACCGAAAATGGAACAGCCGACACGCGAGGCTTGGATTCAAACAACTTACCCATGGTGACGGGGTCTTCCGACAATGGAGGCTGTTTGGCGCTGTTAGCAAAACTGTCATTGTGAAGCAAAACGTGCGGTGGCGCGCGCACGCCCAATCACCCCAAAGCGTATAGCTATGGTGGGCAGTTGGTAAGGGGAGCAGAAGTGGGGTACTCACGGAAAACAGCTCGGGGAGCGTCATCACCGGCGAAACCGGCCTTGCACATACCGGAACTGCAGAGGCGTCAGCTATTGAGGTTCAGGAAGGGCAAAAGGAGGGCCGCGTGATAGAGTTGGAGATGCAATGTGTCCTTGTCCCGGCGCAGCGTGGCTGGCTGGCTGGCACCAGCGATGGCCTCATGGTCCGCAGACCAGATTGCCAGACAGGAGGTTATGATGTCGGTGAGACAATGGCGGGGGAGGGAAACCTTACCCATTGTCGATGACGAGGGCAGCAACTTCTTCTGTAGAGCAGCAAAAGCAAAGCGTTAGCAAAGTCGTGTCAAGCGTCAAACGCATCCTCGCGATGCCTCGTCCATTGGCCTCGGCACCAGGTGGCCGGACGCGATGCTTGGTGGCAGGTGCACGTACCCTCCATTGTGACTGATTAATGTATGAAGCTGATGGAAAAGTCGAAGAGAGACAAAAGAAGAAGCTCGCGCGATCCCAGGATCTCGAGGGTTAGCTTGAAGGGGGAAGAAAAAAAGGTCGAAAGTGAGGAAATATTAAGGTGACACGCAGTCGAAAGCTGGCGATTGGGGGTGGGTGCTGTTGAAGAAGTAGAAAGAGTGGAGGGGGAGGAAAGGAGGGAAGTAAGTATCTCCGCTACCACGATGGGCACAGTTGTGGGCGGGACAATTGCGTGGTGGAGCAGCCTTTGTGTGGGAGGCGGCGAACCAGGGCGAGACCGCCTTAGCTCAAAGTACTGGATGCCCGGGTCGAGGTACCGGCGGCGCGTCGTTCTCTGGGCGAGGAACCTGGCCCAGGCCACGGAGTACCGACGCGGCCGCCCAACAGGGGGATGGCAGCGCTGCCTGCCGCTTTAAGCGATTGGCTCATGGCGGTGGCTATGGCTGGGGCCCTACAAAGGACTCGTACATGTACCTACGCATACGCATCAGCGTGCCACTAACACGCTTCTCCATCGACCTCCTTTAGGTCTCCTTTAGGTCCCCTTAGGTCCCCTTGGGCGCTACAGTAAGGTATCTACCAGTGGGGAGGGGGGGTGGAGGGGCTTGCACCGCCAGATCAACCAGACGCCATCGTAACCTTTTGCCCCCAGCCCAGCTGCCGTCGAGCTGCAACTTGCTCCGTTTGCCTGTAAGCACATCCCATCCACCGCCAATTGCTTTTGGTGCTAGTTAGTAATGGCTGGAGGATAAAGACCGCCTGATCGCTCACTGTGCTACAGATGGATGATGGATTGGTGCCGGGTCGAGCTAGTCGAGGCAACAGAGATGCCAACTGCTGAGCACAAAGCATTCAACGCATGTACGCGGCCCAGTACGCAATCCACCAAAGCTGAGGATCCGAGAGGCAACATTCGCCGCCTTGCCTCGTTTCATGCCGCCAGGCTCCGAGATTCTCGTACAAACTTGCACACACAGGCCGGGAATGAGATGAGATTGACGCTCCGAGAGGGGCACTTTTGTGAGGCTCTCCCAAAGTGACGGCCCCCGTTCCGTGGTTGATGACAGCCGATAAGGGGGGTCCTGTGTGTGGCTGGTTCTCTCCCAGGCACTCCGGACTCTGGCTGCTGATTGACATCATGGAAGCTCTTTGTTGGTAGCATGCCGAAGGGGGCCCTTTGATGCTCGTTTCGGGGGGGGGGGGGGCTTCAATCTCTCGTGTACCCCGTGCTCTGGCCCTTTGTGCAGGGTCTCGATATGAGACATGAGCTTGATTCCTCCAACGTTAGGCAGAGAGATTATCACCCTCTTTGTCCACCTCATGGCTTTGAGGCAGCAGCATTTCCCAGCGTTTTGCTTTAGGCATCTTGCATTCCAAATCCCCAGATTTATCCGCCTATCGAATGCGTAATCCGGCCTCGCATCCAGAAGACGCCGAGCTGGTGCCAGTAAGCAGAAGCACACCAAAGAGCTGGTGACGGCTTTTAGCCCCCTTTTCGCTATCAAATTTCCCCAGCCAAGCTCATTTGGCCACGCCAACACGTCGCTGTGCAGGAAGCGGAGGAGGGGGACACGACAACCTCAGGCCGGGCCCAATGTGGCTAGTCGCTTTGCCGCCTTAAGCTCACCAAGCTGCTCGTATCTGCTCCGTTTGCGTCACGTGAGGCATGTGGATAAGTCATCTTGCGTGGGATTTGGACCGTGTAGGGTATCAGAAGAGCGCAGCGACGCCGTTAGCTTCATGGAGCTGGAGCACTGGATCAAGATCTTTCGGGAGATCTAGAGCTGCATGGCGCGGAATGCTGCAGATGGGCTGGTCCAGAGGGGGACAGGAAATAGGCGAGGCAAGGCTGCGGTAACTCTAAGACTGTCTCAACTCAGTAGCGTGTGGTTGCTACGTATCTACAGCTGATACTCGTACGTGGGTAGAACAAAGAAGGCAGACGGATACATGGGCTCAGCCTTTCCCTTTGCGAGGTCGAATGTTTCCAAATCTCACAGGCGCTGATTTGTATTCATCTGCCTACCAACTATATTCAGTACCGTGCGTGATGGAACGATACTCGTACTTAGAATTGTTTCACAAAGAACGGAGTACGTGGGTACACCTTGCCAATATTCCCTTTGAAATCAGCTAAAGGACGGCCTTGTTGCTACGTCACCTGTCAGATCTCAGAATCTCTGGGGCCAGCTACCTAGGCATCTCTTTTTCTACACTCAGTAGTGTCCAAAGAAGGCTGGATACCGCTACTGCGACTCCGTTCGTACTCCTAGGGACACCTAGTGTTGAAGGAGGCCCATGACGTTGCTCATACTAGGCTGCAGTTATAGAATCCAACGCCGGCCGAGTTCTAATGATAGTATCAGCTTCCGTCTGAGTCAGGCATCGCCATGTGTGAGTATGCGTAACGGACAGTACTGTATGGAATACTCGTACAAGCCACCATCTAGGCTGAGATGAACAAGTGGGGTAACGTTTCGTTCCATCAGCCTCTCGAGATTAGCTGTTTTACGGTTAATTCTCCGACTCAGACAGAAGGCTGCCGATTCTGTGATGAACCGAGACGAAGAAGACAATTTCCAGTCATTAATCCTCGGAGATTTGGCTCACCTCGAGTTTAATTACCTACTGAGTGAAGCTGATGATCAAGTTCCCGGTTTGGCCGGGATAGAACTCCAGGTAAGGCTAAGGCTGGACTGTAAGGAGTAGCCTTACCAGCATCCTGTGTCACTAGTCCATATCTGGTCTAGAGTCTTCTTGAAGTTTCCAGAAACTGCATTACCTACCACAAGCGAAAATCTGAGGAACTTGGGGAATAATTTCAGCATCAAAATCAAAAGCAAGCACAAGACAGCGCTCCATATCTTTTTATCCTCTTCATTACACAATTACCCACACGTACTCTCGCTAAAGCCAAAACAACACGCTACCATGGGTGACAAACGACTCAACGACCTCCTGCGATGGAGCATCGAAAACACAGAGAGCACCGCGTTCCCAAATGGCCCCTCCACTGGAGCGGAAGCCCAAGCACCACCTCCGACGAACCTCACCCCGGAGCTGATGGCTGCTCTCATGGGCGGCCCCTCGGATGCCGACCTGATGAAGGGCTCCATTGAGATCATCAACGATCCCGAGGTCAGCCTGGAAAACAAACTCATCGCCTTTGACAACTTCGAGCAACTCATTGAGAACCTCGACAACGCCAACAACATTGCCAACCTGGATCTGTGGACCCCGCTGCTCGAGCACCTGCGCAACGAGGAGCGCGAGCTGCGCAAGATGGCGGCGTGGTGCGTCGGCACGGCGGTCCAGAACAACGAGCGCACGCAGGAGCGCCTGCTGGCCATGGGCGGACTGACGCCTCTGGTGGAGATGGCGCTGAAGGAGGACGAGGCCGAGGACGTTCGGCGCAAGGCAATCTACGCGCTGAGCTCTGCCGTCCGGAATTACCAGCCTTCGATGGATCTCTGCACGGAAGAGCTGAACAAGCGAGGATTTACTGCGGCCAAGGTTGACGCCGCCGATATGGATGCCGTTGATGTTGTCATTCACGGCCTCAGGGAAAAGGTCAAGGCTGCCGCAGCGGCGGCTTCTGCTTAAGGTGTGGCGTTTCAAAGCAAATCCAATATAAAGGAAAATATTGGGCGGAGTTGGGGCGTTTTAAAAGGTCTTGGATGAAGCAGCCGATAGGGGCTTGCATGTAGAGGTATCCTACAATATTCATACATTGTATCTAACGGTTATATATTTAACGATACATGTGTTGTACAATTTTTCTTTCTTTTATATCCCCCACATCTTTTCTAAAATTCGTCAAATGATGTCGTCGACGTGATGTTCCATCAATGCGTAATCTTTCCGTAAAAGGGGAACCCCAATGCTTCCATGAGCAGCCTGCCCTGTCTATCCGAGGTCGCAGAGGTGTGAATAAAGATGTGCAACCAGGCATCAGCTTAGGAGGATACATCTATCGCCACATGTCAGTATTCAGGGTTCACAGCCGGGCCATTCTGTCAGGACAATCAATACTCACATCGTAGTTGAACTCAATCTCTGGGAAATAAGCCATCCAGGCAGGCTTCATGCCAAATGCAATATTGCCTGCGTTGTCACCACTGGTGGCCTTGATGCCCGGCCAGTCCTTGATCTTGGGCAAAACCAGCGTCACCAGCTTGTCGACAAAGTCGTAGGCCGCAGCACCGCGCAGGGTAGTCTTGGCACCAGCCTTTGATCCCTTTCGGACACCCCAGTGGATGACGTTGTGCTTCACAGTCGTCACTTCGGGGAACTGGCCGCTGATGGCTTGGACCACGGCTCGGGCGACATGAAGGTACTCCTTGTTGTCGGCAGCCAGAGGAGCATAGGAGTTAATGGTGACGGCCTCGATCTCGGGAATGTTGTGCCAGGCGACATCCCGCTCTAGTATTCCGAGCCTCGATGAGCCTCCGCCTCTTGGCCCTCTGCTAGGTCGGTTCTTGTGATATGGTGAAGATCCGTCCCACTGGCGCAGCACTCCCTTTTTCGATTCGACTGGCGTGGTCCCGGGTGGGGTGTGGTTGTATGTGAGCGTCATTAGGTCTGGCGCAATGGTGCTATCGTACGTGTGCTTCAAGCGAGGGAAGCTGAATGGTCCAGGAACGAAATCGCGAGCCGTGGGATCGGATGAAGGCGGCGCTTGGACTGGGTGCAGAGGACCTCGATTGTATTTGGGAGGATGGTACTGGTATCTGATGCTTGGTGTTAGCGTTTGATGGCTTCGTCCACCTGAGCAGCCGATGGCAGCACGCACCGATTACCAGGGAGCCGTCTTCCCGTCCGGCCTTGGCTTTGTGATTCCTCAAAAGCTTTAATGGTGTCCTTGTCCGGCTGCGGCGCCGAAAACGAGGATGCCGATTCAATATCGGCGATGCCCTCAGCCTTGACACTGGCATTGTGTGCCACTCTAGTGGAGGCAAATCCTCTGGCGCATAGCGGAACAGAGTGGTTGGTTGGCAGCTTTTGCCTCAAGACTCTCGCCAGGCGAGCGCCCTCTCGAGAAACAGCCATTGTCGCCTGAGCAAAAGACGCAATGCTTCGTCCGAGGTGTCTTTCTCTACAGCCCACCACGATCTCGAGACAATTGGGAATTTTCCAATTGCTAGCTGCTGGGGCACTAGCCACAGGCTAGTCCCGCCAGGGTTTGCGCCACACCATGGCCGTTCTCATCGTTGTGGCCGTGCACCGTTCCTCTCTGACCCTTGCACGCATGAATACAGCGTCAGCTCAAGAATCTCGGCGCCGATGGAGTAAGATCTCGCCAGAGTCAGTCGAAACTAGTCAATAGAGATGATTATTAAGCTATCGTTCAATTTTCAAGGAATATCAGATAGATAATGAAGTGATGTCTTTCGATGTCCAAGGCATTGAACTGATGCTCAGCTCACCCAAATTGCCTGGTAATTCAGCATGTGTAAGTCAAACAAGAGAGGTGCCCCAGTAGTCTCTCAACCCTACGAATTTGGTATTTCGTGTCATAGGTAGTATGGAATCAATACACCATAATCAATATTAGCCGTAGATCGTGCATAATATTACACAACAAGATGTTGCACAATACTACGCCCGTCGTACTATTGACCCTCTGGTCCGCTCATCTTCGGTGGTACCTTTAGACTAGCCTCTACTAAGCCGCCTGACTTGGGGAAGCTCCTTGTATTCTTTCTGCTGATTCAACGCGTTCAGTCACGCCATGAGGGTTGAAAGCCGCTGACATTTCAGCGTCCTGTAGCATCCAATGTGTCTGCTCACCACCAGCTGGCGGATGGCGATGATTCATACAAGCCCTTGGCACTCAGCTTTTGCGCAGATGCTTTCTTCGTCCAGCACGACCTTTGGGGGCAAGGCGATACCAGATGGTTAGGGCCGGAGAGAGATCAACAGTGGCGGCGTTATTTACTTCTGTTGGGAGGTATTCGCTTGAAATCTTGATCTAGGCCGCATACCCTGCTCACAGGTAAGTGAGTACTGGGTATGTATGAGGCTCTCTTCTTTCAAAATGCGACGTTTAACCTCAATCAAGACATGGAACTCCAAATATCTCTCGGGTATATTAAAAGACACAATGGCTGAGAGGAAGCATCAGCCACTCCAGAGCTGAGGTCTGTCCTGAACCCTGGAATGGCTAGTACCTAAATTTACTTAGTACCTAGCCTATTAAACCCAAAGCTCGTACGTCAACGGGGAGATGGAAGGTTTCTGAATAGGCTCGTGACGGGAGTAAATATAGCACATGCACCCTGACAAGCTTACTGGGTAGGTAGTTGACCGAATCTCCCAAAAGATCGCCCTAGCTGTTAGTCAAAGACCCCTCCTGTGATCCCCTTTGCGCGCAACAATCTCCAGTCCCGCCTGTTCCGCACACGACTCAGAAAAGACTCGATACTTTGGCCGGCAGGTAACATGACCGTGATGTGGAGATGGACGAGCTGCTTAGAAGTGCACAGACGTGCGTAGACTCTGCGACGGCCGAATATCGTCTGCCTTGAGCGTCGTTGGTAGAATTACGTAGGCATTCGTACGCAGGCCACGAGGCCGCCGAAATAGTCAGTTTGGCGAGGCACGAGAACGCAAGGATGGCAAAGGGCCGCCTTAGCACCGCGCAGATGCTCCGTCGTTCAGCTTCCAGTCGATCAAGGCAGCCGAATTCGCGGATCTGGCGGCCCTGAGGCGAAGCCCGATGCCCTTTTGCCTGTGTGTGCCGTGCATGTTGATTCACAAGGCGCAGATGATTGGCGCCAAGCCGTGACAAGGTCAATTGCGGATCCTGCTGCAGCAGCCCGCGAAAAAGAATCATGGATGTCCATCAAATGGGTGCCGCGCATGTACGAAGCAGCAAATTAGACTGCATGAGGTGAGCAGAGTCTGCAGGTGGCAGCGATCTATAAATCTCTCAATGCCACCGTGAGGCTTCGATGGGCTGTCGCAGGGTGCCACCTCAGTGCAGTATCGCGCCGCGCTATAGCGTCCCTCAGGGCCCTACAGCCCACTATCAGCCCCTCGGCAAGCCCGGGTCCACCCAGTGTCCCGCCCCCGCCACTGTAACATCAGCCAACACGAACCACTAACTTTAGCACTCACTCACTTTTGCTGCCGACCGGACCTTATTTGAAGCTGCGCCTGGAACCAACCACTCGAGTCCATTTGATGGAGTTGTTGCGCAACTCCAACAGCCGTCACCTCTCCTCCTTCACCTCTACCGTGCTGCCCCGGAAAGTTCTGCTTCGACAAGCCTCTGAACTTTGGACTGCAGCTGTTGCTCCTCGCCCACGTCTGTGGCGCAGCGTTTCCCCTCGAGCTAGACTGTCCGACACGAACGCCGATCCTGGTCGCCATACCTCGCACCGCGGCCGACGAAGAAGAGCGGCCGTCAGGCTGAAACAGAAATAAAAAAAAGACGCCGACATACAAGAAGCCATCGTCGCAATCCATCCAACCCCCCGCCAGCGCCAGCGCCTCGCCGAGACTTGTCTCGCCCTATAATGGGGGCGCGCCGAACGCCTCACCTCTCGCCGGTCGTCGCGAGAGCTTGATTTCCTCTTGCTCTACGTTTTTACTCGTCATCGGGCGTCTGGCCGTCCTCCTTGAACAATGAAGGAGTTTCCTAGGAAGTTTCTCAGCCTGCGGGATAAGAGCGGCGAGCACCATCGCAGCAAGTCAGCTCCTCCCGCAAATAAGGTAAATCACCACCTTGCACCAGTCACCAGCCAACCTCCTCATTCAACATGGGACTGCCATGGCGGAAGCCTTTGAATCATCCATCATACGTCGCTCTTGGTTCGGCAATGTTAAACATCATTGGCAGGCCCGTCCCCTCTCTGCAGAAGCGTTTCGCTCCATATTCAAGCCCGACCATGCGAAACAAACCCACCAAAATGAGGTGGACGCTGCGAGAGAGGTCGCCAAGGTGTGTTGCGCTGTGTTATCTGCCATGTCGACGAGCGAACGTTTTGATCTCGATCTAAACAAACATTGACACTTGGTAGATTGAGGATATCCTGCACCGTTTGGATCAATTACACATTATGAACATCACCGAGGAGCATGTGCGAGACATCTTGGGGACCAAATTCGTCGGTGGAGACCTGGAACGCGCCGTCCAATTCATCGACATTGAGCAAAAGTCCTCTTCCGGGGTTATAATGCCCTACGATCCAAGTGTCCAGATGGTGGGTGCCGAGAACCGCAGTGCCGTTACCTGTTATATAGACTCCCTTCTCTTCGCCATGTTCTCCAAGTTGGACGCCTTTGAGTGCATGCTCAAAACCAATTTCCCAGAGGATGACCCCAGACATAGACTCGTCATACTTTTGCGCATATGGGTCAACATGTTACGGACGGGCAAGCTGATTCGTACAGACTTGGTGAGGAGCGACAAAACTTCAATCCGACGAGTATGCAATGTACTAACATGTCTAGACCAAACTAATACAAGATTCCATGGCCGAATGTGGTTGGCCAGAAGCTCGCCTTTTAGAACAGCAGGACACTTCCGAAGCCTTTGCATTTTTCACTGAAAAGCTAGAACTGCCACTCCTTTCACTACAGGTTGATTTATTTCACCAAGGCAAATTCGACAAGGATGACCACAAGATCGTCTATGAGAGATTATTGAATTTAGCAGTGCCATCAGATTCCGATGGCAACGGCATCAAGCTAGAAGATTGCTTAGAAGAATATTTCAACACCCAAGTCGACGTCCTCAGAGACAGCGAGGAAGCAAAGAAGTTGTCGATTGCGGAGGACGGCACTCTAAACTCGCCTTCTCAGCTATTGATTCCCAACCAAATCCAGCTGATTAGGGATGGAGAAAGCACTGCGGCACCTGCAGCCATGACATTATCCCCAGTCGAGATGTCGCCGTCGAAACCGCTGCCAGATGTTCCTCTGGAAACGACCAAGGAGGAGGAAGTCATGGAAGAAAAGCCAGAAGAAACGGCCACAGAGATGACAGCCGATGAGAAGACTGACGAGAAAAAAGCCGAAGAGAAAAAGGTTGACGAGGAAAGGGGAGAGAACAAAGTTGAAGAGGAAAAAGATAAAGTGGAAGCCCTGCCATCGGAGCAGGTCAATGGAACGAGCCAGAACAGCACTCTCGGCGATGCATCACAATCAACTGTTGTGGGTGATCAAGCAGGGGCATCTTCTTCTCGGATGACGGCCCGGCATAGGTCAACCAGCGTCATTCAACGAGTAATGCTTGATGACAGAGGCCGCCCAACCAGTCCCGACAACCTACGCAAGAGGCTGAGTTTGAAAGGGTCTACCGTCATCAAGGCGGTCACCATACCTGCATGGCAATTCTTCCGCCTAATTCGTATGTACGATCTCTACTAGACATTTTCTATTTTACTAACACCCCACGCAGCCTGGCACGCAGTTAACAGCACCGAGCCTCGGAACAATGTCGAAGTAGCAATGAATCTCGATCAGCGCCCAGTGGTAGGCATTTGCTTGAAACGATATGCCATGACCGAGGCTGGCCTACCTAAGCGCCATAACACTTACATCGACATCCCCGAGAGCATGAGACTTCCTCACTTTATGTTCGCTGATGGCCCACACATAGAAGAGGAGACGAATGGGTTGGCGACAGAGTACAAACTTGTGTTGCAATCCATTGTCTGCCACAGAGGCGATTCTCTACAAAGCGGTCACTACATTTCGTTTGCCAGGGTCGCCCCGAAGCTTCTGACGGATAACAGGCGGCATGATTTCGATCCACCTCCAGACTACGAAGAAGCACAATGGGTGAGGTTTGACGACCTAGATATCGGCAGACGAGTCACGTTTGTCGACGACATTAAAGAATCTCTAAAGGTCGAGATGCCATACCTGCTTTTCTATCAGATTGTACCCATGGTCGACGCACCTTGTCCAACAGAAAGCACAGAGGGCCGGCCGCCGTCCTATGACGAGTCAAAGAATAGTCTTGAGATACTGCGCTCCACAACTAGCGATGAAACACCGTCCAGTTCGACTCATGGACTGGTAACGCACCACGAGCATCAAGCGTCGGCGTCCACACAAGCCCTGGTAGCGCACCCACCCCATGAGCAGCAAGCCTCAGCTTCCACTCAAGCATTGGTATCGCACCACGAGCACAAGGCCTCAGCTTCTACTCAAGCATTGGCAACTCACCATGAACATCTAGCCTCAGCTTCGACTGGTCGTCTAGGCCAAAGCAAAACACCTAGCATCAGATTATCCGCAGAAGTTGAGCGCCCATCTCGCAAGTGGTTGGAAGGCATCAGCATGAACTTTGGTGGTTCATACGTGGAGTCGGTCATCTCGCGTCGCCAGAGCGTGGCCCTTACCGATTCTGCTGTTCACACACCATCCATAACTCCGGATGCTGGGTCGCCTGCCATGGCACCGGTTGACGAACCAACGGCTTCAAGATTATCGCGTGCCGCATCGCGCTTCAACTTGGGCAAACAGAGTCGCCCTGCCAGCCAATCGGGCGAGGGCCGCATCAGTCTCAACCTGAGTCGCTTTGGCGGGTTGATCAAGACGAGCAAGGAGCCACTGTCGGAACCACCAGTGCTGAATATCTCGACTGCAAACTCGACGGGACACCCTAGTCCCCAGCCTGGGTACGCCCACGTCACTCGAAAAGCAGCTGCACCACCCCGCCAGCAATGAGAAACATGACAAGCCTGAGAAGCAAAAACACAAGAGAAAGAAATCCAAGGAAAAGAATGAAAAGCAGAAGACGGGAGACCAACCAGAGCGAGAGTGCGTAGTGATGTGATGCACTCTCAGGGGTTTAGATGCGTGTATTGTTCACAATGAGGCATCACAACAGCATTATAGGTTCGGAGCATATAGCAGGACGACGTGCACTTTTTTCTTCGGCTTTGGATACATTTTATTTTATTCTTCAGGGGCCGTCATGGTCATTGCGCTTCAGTGAAAGAATCCATGACATGCACGATACTTTGGCATACATGTAACGAGGATTTGTATGGGTTGACAATCCTTCAACAACGGGGGTGGAAATAAAAAAAGAGAAAACCAAAAAAGGCAACTTTATATACAGAGATACCATGGCGTTGGTGAATGGGAAATATGTTGTTTGTTGTTTTGGCAGACAAATCGTTGATTCAAGGGGAATTGGGTACCATCAGTCTTCAATCGTTATATAATGAGCTCTCTCCATGCTCCCATTCCACGGTATCTTTGTCAATGCATTACATTCAAGCTCGTCATTTCCTCTATCTCTCTTGTACATTTCAGCGTGAAAAGCAAGCACGTAAGAAGACTGGGCCTTTTGACCAATATGCCATACGAACTCCAGCCTCCCCTACTCCCCCTCCGAATTTTTTTGGTTTCCCTGCAACGTAGCCATTCCATCCCATACATAAATTGACGACATCCCAATTGCTTTCAACATGCCGCCCAATTTTTCGCCCGAGCCCAATACACGAATGCACCGGCCTTGGAAAAAAAAGTTAATATACACGGGGGGGCAGTATGCAAAGAAATGCAATGTACGCTGAGATAGATGCATTTTGAGGCATAGCGCCCCCCTCAAAAAAGACTTGAGAGAGCCATCGTCATGAGTCACATTAACTCCCTCCTCCTCCTCCTCCTATCTTCCCTCGTTCCCTCAATCCCTCTCCTCGTGTGCTTTTCCTCCCCCATTGTGGAAGCCATGGCCTAACCCTACCATGAGAAAGGGCTTCATAGAGTCTATCGAAAAGAAGGGAGTTTTTTGCTTTTTTTGGGGTTCCCCGCTGCTTTCCTTTACCTTCTCCTGAAAGAGTCATTGAATAACAGCGGTGGAAGGTTTTTCTTTCTTTCTTTCTTTTTCTTTTTTTTCTTTTCTTCTTTTTCTCCTTAATAATCAGACAAGTCATGAGCGAGACGGCATAAACAGATGAAGTACACGCCCCACTCGTCCTTGGGTGGCCAGCAGTCCTACTACATTAGTCGTCTATTAACCAAGATCCAATCATGGAATCTGCGCTGTGCTGGGATTGTCCAGTCGTAGTCATTTAGAACGGGATGTTGGGGGGAGACTGGGCGCCCAGGGCCTCCTGCTGGTCTTGGAGCTCCTCGGGGGCAGCCTCAATTGAAACGCCGAGGCCGAGCTTGGCTTGTTGCTACTCAAACAGTTAGTCAAGGGAGGGAATCGTTGTCTCTTGAGGTTAGGGAATCACATACCGTAAAGTGGTCAATGTCGGCAGCAAAGGTCATCATGACGGGAGGGGCGACGCGCTTCTCCAAAAGGCAGCTCAGCTTACCCTTGGAGTCGACCTGGGCTCGGAAAGTGGACATGCGGAAATCGTACTTGGCACCAATGGTAGTAACACCCTCCTTCTGCAGGCCGCCGCCCATCAGACCACCGGGAGAGGGGACAAGACCGAGGCTCAGGTCAACACCAGCTTGAACCTTGTCGGACAGCTTGCGCCAGTACGAAGCGCTGAGAGTTCCCATGGCAGCCTGCAATTGAGCGGTGGCGACCCAGTCCGGGGTCTTGTAGCGGGCGCAGTAGGAGACGGCACATTCGGGACCTTGAGTCAGAGCAGGGCGTTGCCAGAGGGTTTCCAGACCGAGAGCGAGCTTGGGGGTGATGGATTGCAGGTAGCTTCCGATGTAGATGCCAGTCATTCCACCCTCGAGAAAAGAGGGGTTGAGCATCTTGAGAGAGGCACTGAAGTCGTCGCCGGTGTATTCGTGTTCGAACTGGGCCATGTCCTGGCCGCCCGGGGAGATGGAGAGTTGAGATTTGGAAACCAGCTTGTCGGTCCATCGGTAGTTGAAACGGCCGGAGAGGGAGCCTTCGTTGTCAACGTTGCCTTGGCAGAAGATCTAATCGAGCTCCGAGTTAGTTCCGCGATGCGGGCTTCGGCCACCAAATGCGACGCTGCTTACCTTGCCGGTGCCGAACATGGCGGCGAAAGTGTACGGGTTGATGCGCTCGCCCATTGCGAACTGGTGAGAGACCTGGAACAGCGGCGCCATGCTGAAGATCTTTGTGAGGTCGGCGCGGATGCCGGTGAACATGTAGTTGTTGAGGAAGACATCGCGCTGGACTTCCTTGGACAGGGACTCTATTGTGCCGGGATTGGACAGGCCGAGCTTTGCCCTCCGCTCGGAAAAGTAGTTGACGGCATCTCCTATTGTGGCGGCGACGGGGTTGGAGAATATGAGGGACCGCAATGTGTCGACGGGAGTGGCCATGATGCCGGTCTCTGTGGCGGCTCTTGAGCCGAGCCGATGAAAAAAACGGTACAAGAAGAGGGACCAGAGGTCGCTTCGCTGGTGAGGGCCAGAGAATCTCAGTCTGTATGTCTGGATGGAAGGGAATCCAGAGCCTCAGGCAAGCCTCGGTCGCGGATGTTGGCTTTGCCGCAGTGGTCGAGCTCCGAAGGCGGCTATAATGGGATGGAGTCGTTGAGAATAATTTTCAATCGACGACCCAGTTTGCCAGTACGAGTACGTCCAGTAGCCTGCGGGAGCTGCACGAGCCACTTTGTGACGCAGCCGAGTTGAGCCTTTGCAGCCGCTTTTTTTGGTGGGCGGACGCTGCGATAATCCGGCCCCGGTGGCTGTGGGCACGTGGCTGCTGGAGGCTTTGTGCAGGTCTTATCTCACAGGTACTTTTCGTGCCTGTCGTTTGTAGACATTGGGGTGTACTTTGATACACAAGGACACTTCCCTACACAGATTCATATTTATATATAAACACCAGAATTGCTATTCATCCATGATACAATAAATATAGTAAACATCCACGTCAGTGGCCACCTTTTTTCACAAGCAGCATCTGCCCTGGCATGCTAGAAATGAGGGATGGTGGGGTAGCTCAAGTGCCTCAAATCAGTACAGGACAGAGCTGTCGCGAGGTACCTGGGGCACGTACCGAGATACCTGGGCTGCTCCGTACTTGTACCTCCCGTAAGTGCCCGTAGCGCCCCCTTGCATGCATGAACGGCCTCTTCATTTTGCATCCGTCAACGCAGTACCCTAGAACCGAATATATCCGCCTGTGCGGCTCCCGAAAGCATCAAAAGCGGCTGCTGCCCTTGTCGCGGATTTCAACAGGCTTCATCGTTGCCCGGACATTGCACCAGCCGGATCTGTTTGACTGTCCAGCAATTACAGGCATCTTGTCGCCTGGAATCCCGGTGGTGTCATCATTCCTGGAAAGCGGGGCGCGAGGCTGAGGCAGGTCGGATCTCATCTCGCATATCTCACCGCATCAAAGGTCGCCTGAGATCCCTCGATTTTCAACAGACAGCGCTGCTTGTATTGTCGCTGCTCAGTGAACTCGGTCTCTTGCGAAACTCATTGTACCATAATTATCGGGTATCAGGATAACAGTTTGCATTGTTTCTCGGGCATCGATATTTCGAGCTTCCGAGATACCTAACCAAGCTTCGGTGGAATCATTCAAATACCCGCTTGTTGATCTGAACCTGAACCAGCAAAATGGATACCTTGCTGTAAGTGAATCATGTGCGCTGCTTCTCATATGGGGAATAAACCGGAGCATGGAAGCCATCGTGGTGATGCCGTCCAAAGCGTCTCGCTGATGGGCCCATCCGCTTCTCCTATTCAACCCCTGCCCCCTAATCCAACCAAATCCTGTCCACATTCATATTTATCCGCTACATGTGACCTTGAGCACTGTGTGATTTTCCATCACTATCTGTCTACATCTACATGCAAGAATTGGGAATTGAACAAGGATGGAATTGGGACTGACAGAAATGGACTCCAGGACCGCTGAGATCGCGGCAAACGCTCCCCGGTACCGCCGGAGGAGTTCAACCTTTATCGACAGTATCCACGATGTGTCGGAGGATAATGATATGGCGCCGGCCCAGCTTTACAGCACCATGTCTGGGCGGCTGTTTCACTCTGGCCGTATTGCCATTGTCATGGTTGGCCCGCCTGCTCGAGGCAAGACGTAAGTCAAACGAGAGTAAGATTGCTGAGATTCAAGTCAAAGATTAACAAATGGTAGACACATTTGCGTATCCATGGCACGCTATCTTCAGTGGCTTGGCGTCAAGACTCGTATTTTCCACTTGGGCGACTACCGCCGAGCAACCATTGGTCCTGACGGCTCGCTTCCCGATGATTACTTCTTCCCTGATGCTTCCCCTTCCTCCGTCATACTCCGCCAAAAGATTCTAAAGAAATGCCGCGAAGATATCTATGCCTGGTTGAATCATGAGAACGGCCAGGTTGCTATATACGACGCGGTCAACCCAACGGCGAGTGGGAGACGCTCTCTGGCCAAGGAGTTTGCAAAGCACGACGTGCAGGTAAGGGATCTAGCAAACAGTATTCAGTTTGCTTTTCTCTCTTTTGCGTTTCATACTAACACCAATTCTCACATAGACTCTATATATCGAATCGTTTGTGGATGACGACCAGATTCTGCATGACAACGCCATCAACGTCAAGATTTCCTCGCCCGATGTAAGCATTTCAAGTCACATAGAATCACGGTTGCATCATACTGACCATGACTACAGTTTGCTGGAATGGATCCCGAGGAAGCAGCAAAGGTGTACTTGAAAAGAATAGAGATGAGGATCCCAGTATTCGAGACCATGAACGAGATGGAGCTCAACTATATCAAAATGATCAACGCTGGAGAAAAGTTCTTCTACAACAACCTCAGCTTCAACTACTTGTCTCACAGAATCGTCTTCTACCTGACCAACCTTCATATCAAATCACGAACCACCTTCTTCGCCCGTGCTGGCACAACAACCGAAGAAGATTCGTACAAGGCAGACGCAGACCTCTCAGAACAGGGCAGGTTTTACGCTCAACGGATGTCCGAGACGCTTATGAAACATCGCGAACAAGAAAGGCTGGAGCAAATCGCCATGGGCAAGCCCGAGACGCCCCTCCGACCACTTTCCATCTGGACGTCTACTCGACTTCGCACCATTCAAACTGCCGATTACCTCAAAGAAAAGGGATACAAGGTTCGGCAACGTTCTCAGATGAGCCAGATCAACCCCGGCGTCTGCGAGAAGATGTCAGAGCGCGTGATTAGGCAGATATACCCCGAAGAGGTTGAAAAGCATGCGCTCGACCCGTATCATCATCGATATCCCCGTGCCGAGGCAAGTTCTTTTCTCTCTCTCCTAGGTCTCCTTGTGATGAACGTTGAAAGCTAACTCTATACAGTCTTACCATGACCTTGCTGTTCGACTTGAGCCCATCATCTTGGAATTGGAGCGAGAGCAGAGCGACTTGTTAATCATCGCACACGAGTCTGTTCTTCGCGTGCTGTTCGCCTATCTCATGCACTGCTCTACCATGGATATCCCCAATCTCAAGTTCCCCCGCGACGAGATTATTGAGATTATTCCAGCTGCCTATCAGAATGAAGCCAAGCGTATTCACATTCCTGGCTTGGATCCCAAGCTGCTCCCAGGCTCTCCCGATGATATTAGGATACCCGGTAGCCGACCCTTGAGCAGACCAGAGAGCGGCCAGATGAGCCCAATTCCCGGCGGGCTGGGCAGCCCAGCTGAGCCGCTAGAGAGGCCGACGGAAAAGGTGGTCAATACGGCGAAAGACATGGTGGCGGACAAGATTCACGATGAGATTTAAGTACAAGTACGAAGTAGTGGCCACCAAACCTTGCATTGAGAATTTAACCGCTTGTCAAAGGAGAAGCAGATGGTGACGACGACCGACAGTGTATGCGGATGCTGCATCATCCCTCATGTCTTGGTCCTTGGTAAATTAACACTTTTGGCGGCAATCCGGCAGCGCACCCCAGGTACGATGGCGGAAGAGGAGCGCGGCCAAGACTTTGATGCATCCTATATCATCCGATGCTCCCGCTCCTTCGGATAGACGAACTGCACGTAATTTGGATTCTGCTGGGTGACACTCCCGGCCTGCCGCATTTCAAGGGGCCAAAAGCCTAGCATGATGCGGAAAGGGGGAACATTGCTGACGCTCCCGCATGACTTGGAGACGCGCTTGTGTTGAATCGGCACACCACCCTCTCAGCCGTTCGCTGAATGCTGCCGCGTCTTTTTTTCTCTCTCTTCCGCCAAGACACAGGCTGCCCATTGGGGCCAGACACGCAGCTGGCCGGGCGCGCTCTTGTTTCGCTTTGTGTCTGTCTAATGTCTCCCTGCATATGCGAGTTTCAGCTTGGGCGAGTCTCTGAGGCCTTCAAAGGGCGCATGTGAAGTGTGGAAAGATTGTCAAGCGGGAGACGGTTAGCGGTGCGAAGACGTGTGTTACGCACAAGATATATCCCTCTTCCCACCCCTGTCAGCATAGATAGCCTTGAGCAGTTTGTGTGTGCTGACCAGGTGCTACTAAATCCCAACAATAATAATCATCGACTTTCAAAGTTGCAATAGACGGGGTTCATCTCCAGCTCCCCGGTGAGATTGCACCTGTATTACCAGATGGACTAGATGGGGACGGGTGGCTGTTGAAATCGAGAAGCATGAAAAAGGGGGGGGGGAGGCGAGCTTATTGTTGCGGGTGTGGCAACTGCTTGTAATCTATCTAGATGGTTGAGCGTACAGACGGATGCGACATCCGAGATTTGGAGTGGGCAAAACGAAGACATGCTCGTACGAGCACGAGTACTTGATGCTGGGCTTTGGGTGAGTCGACCTTGTCCAAGACCCGTACGGCGATGTCTGAGACATACAGCTCTCCATCTGGATTGAGTGGCGGTTATTTCTGTTATTCGAGCATTATGTGAATGGTTTACAAATGACAATTGGATTGGAACGCGGTGAAGTGTGCTCAGGTATCAACAGCAGGATTGAAACCACAAGCATGTCTGAGTCCAAACCAGGTAGCTTCGTGAACCAATGCAAGGAAGATGTGTAAATCTAGAGCGTGTCACTCGAACAGATCTCTTATGCCTACGGAATGAAAGTAATCTATATAGACGAATGACTACTTCCAATCCAACCTCTTCCCTAGTCAGGCACAACCTCTCCAACCCATCACATCACATCTCCAGTGTCGTACTCGTACTTTGAAGTGGTCTACCTGCAGAGAGTACTGCTTTGTAATACTTGTAGCTGACAAAGCTGGCATACATGCCCTCCATTTCGTCCACAACTGACTCGTATATCAGCACAACAAGTGACAGCCCTCTGTTTATGCAGGAAAAAAAAGAAGGGCAATCCACCAGCAACCCGCCCCCTCCCCCCCCCCCCTCAAGGCAAGCAAACGAGTCAAAGCTCCCAATACAGCCGCCACAAAGAACCTGCAGCTAAGCACACAGGCAAATGCTAGTCATGAGAAACGCCTGTGCTCGGCTGACTACACCAGATACCAATCAATGAGCCGTACCTGTGGTGTCTCTCTTCGCTCCCTGCAGCCTGCAAAAGCCCGTCTGACCTGGCTGGAAATAAGCAAGGGTTGGGGGTGTGGTCTTGTGAGTCCGTACGAGCATCCAACCAGCCCCCCCATCCAATGAGGACTGCAGCTGTGCCTTGATTTGTCCAATCTTTGTTTGCTTTTTGGGGGTCTGTTATGGGGACCTTGCCCGTTTTCTCATGCTCGTATGTGGCCCGGCCCGGCAAGCGAGGCGGCCATTCGGATTCGAGTCCCGTACGCTGGTCTGTGAGCAAACGCGGCTCGTCGTACAAAGTACTCGTACTTGATGGTTTCTTTCCTGTCTTGCAGCTTATCTACGTGTTACTTGAGGATATGTAGTACAAATAGGTATGACTACACACGCACGGAGCCATGTTGATTATGCAGTTGTTGACCATCTACCCAAGCACAGTAGCATCTCACGTCGAGAGGGTGACGGCATACTTGCTTGTGCAGTGCTGCTTTGGAACTTGCACGCAAAGGTGCTCTATAAGAGTAATACTACATCCAGCTTGTTCTCCGTAGAGCGTGGTATTGGATTCTGTCCGTCTCGAGAGAAGACAATGATGACGACGACTCAATCCGTAATACCAAGGAGGAAAAAAAACAAGTCACTTGACTGGCAACGACAAGGGGAACAAAACGCAGCCCTTTGCTGCACCACATTGGGACGCTGTCCCGGACGTGCATCTCCTAGAGAGCATCCGTTCGATTCGACAGGGGGCCAGTTCGTGGTCTCGTGGCCTCTGTGTGGGGCCCCTGGAAAGACGTGAATTATGAAGATACAAAGTCCATCGTGTTCTGGAATCGAAGCTGTAAAGGCGCGACCCATCAGGCGTGGCCGAGATTCGATCAAGGGATTTGCACTGAGGATGGCATTCGACGGCTGGTACAGTACAGTAGCTGTGCGGGCTACTGACATGAAGATAAAAGAGGTTCGGATTGATGTACAGGTTCCATATATTATCGAGGTAGGCCGAAATATCTCCAAAGCGGGGGCGTATTGGGACCGCAGACAGTGCGTGGCTTTTTTTGTCGCCCTTTTACTCTTGTTGCCTCTGCGATTTCACGTTCTCACCAACTCTCCATCACGTGGCTTTAGCAGAGGCGGCTGGATATGCATTTACTATCGCGATGCTCATATGGGGTTATTTATAGAAACATGGTGAGAAGATTTATTGAACAAAGTTACTTCTACGTACAGTATCCTAGGTTGTAGCAGGTAAAGTATAGTAGTTAACCCAAGGTTCAATGAGACGAAAAGGCCACGCAGCAAGATCAAAAGCCAACTACGCTATGAAAAAGTTCAATCATGATTCATAGAGCTATTTATATGAGCAACAAGGTTCAATGACGACTCAATGGCTGATGCCACAGAAGAAGAAGCAACGTTGTCAGAATAGCCCATGGCGACGTAAAGGGCCGACAATAGATGGGCATCCAACATGTCAGGACATCTTTCCAGCCTTTGATCAAAAAAATATTCCCATTTCCTAATGGAAACCACTTCAACAGACGCTTTACCAAGTTAGTGTCACTACGAAGAATTCACCGAAACGGAATGTCGTTCGTCAACAGACCACTCTACGAGCGCATCTCGGATGCAATCTTCTTATACTCTCTCGCCCTTCTGGTAGTATTATACGCCACGATGATGCTAGAGATTGAAAGACGGCACTCCAAAGACACCAGCGATGCGTGGTCTTTGGTCGTGTTGCTTGGCGTGCTCGCTTCTTTCTGCTCGGCCCTCGCCACCAGCGGCCTGCTCGAGCCTTACTCTCGACATGCACGGGATTTCCAAACATGGACGGCCACCTCGACGGGCTACTCGGGCAACTATTTCTTTGCACTTGCACGGGATCTCCTCACGTGGACAGACAGATGCATGGACAACTTGAGCAACTTGGATTCACAGCTCATCCGAGACGCACAAACTATACTGGAACACCAGAGGGCCATCTCAGGCATTGTGCTCAAGTGGTTGACATACTGGCTGGCATGTGGCTGGTGGATGATTCGGTCTACGGCCTGGTTCTTGTGTCAAGTGTGTAAGCACGGGGTGTGCCGTCTCTATTATAGACGTGCGAAAACGGGCGAGAAAGAGGCGACTGACAATTCAATGGAGGAGTGGCTGGGTTTCTCGAAGCCTCAAATAGCTAGCTAATAGCAATAGACAGACATACCGCCTATTATTCAATTGCAAATATGTAAACATCATGGCGAGTAACGGCCGTATACCTTGAACGCATCTTTCATAAAAGAGGAACGGTAAGACATGTCCACACCATAGGAGACGTCTTTATAATGTAGCCCTGAAACCCCAATGTTGGTTCTTTAATGGCATTTGGGTGGTAGATGGCGTCACAGTGTTTGGAAAAAGCATGCACTGGCTGGGTCTACCACCTGTGTCCCATTCAGGAAATATTTCCAGACGCGTACTCGTACGGACAGTAATGGGCAAACGCTGAACCTGGACTCGATACCTAGCAAGCCCTACGAAATACATGCCGAGAAAGGGCTTGATGAGCTCAGAGCCTCGAAACTAGTAGTAGAATGTCTTCCAAGACAAAGACAAGATGAACAGAGTTTAAAGTATCAGGGTCCGGGAGTGTGTGTGCGGCAGCAACAGCAACAGCAACAGCAACAGCAACAGCAACAGCAGCACCAGCAACAATGTGACAAGAACCTGACGACGGGAAGCTTTGGTAGGCACATGCACATGCGGACATGGACCCAGCCGGTGCTACATCCGTCGAGCCCATTTTACAAGCTTGGGGCGAACAGGACAGGGCGCCACGTTGCAGCTCAGCCAATTGACAATGGCCATTGGCTGAGCCTGTTAGGGGGCAGGCCATTGGGTAGCCTGGCCTGATTGACAAGATGCAAATGGCCGGGTCATGCTCTCATGCTCATGACAAAGCTCCCTTACCTTACAGAGAGAGATAGTACCAGGCGACTCCACAGACATACATTCGTGCTCCTGTCTCGTCATGCGCGGCGATGGATATCATGGCCATGGGAGAGGCAAAACGTCAGGGCCTCTAGCGTTGCATGATTGCGGTCATGAGACCCCTTTGACGAAACAAGAACAAAGGGGACAAGAAAGAGGCCAATGTGGCCACCCCTTGGCTCAGACAATTCCCATCTGCCCTTTTTCGACGTTGGAAAACCCCCCAGAGAAGAGCAGGTTGTCGTCGCCGAGAGAGCTGGCAAGAGATGCTTGTCGCCGTCCTGAGAGGAGAGATGGCCAATCCAGTAATTTGATGGCCTTGAGACGTCCAACGGGGTTTAACTCGTCCACTCGGACGCACCAGACGGCGGAACTAGCGCTGCTTAGTTTTCGCCGGCCGTGTGTCTCGCCCAGATGACTTCCAGCATGACGTTGAGCCCCAATGTGACCAAGGACGAGAGAGACCCAAGACGGAACAGGGGGGGGGGCCTCAAGTTGGCGTTCGCGCCATGCTACGTGGGCCCTGTTTTTTTCGCCGCATCAGCACATGCAGAGGACGACGCCGACCTGTGCGCTTTTCCGCAGCAATTGGCCGTCGACGTACGCAAGGGGGGGAATCTCGGGAGCCATTTAATCTCTCAGGGCTTCGCATCTCCGACCGCACACTGTGAAACCCCGGTTGCTGTCGAGAAACAAGGCGAGGCGAGCGAGAGAGAGAGAAAAAAAGAGGTTGAGCCCACAGAAAACCCCGTAGAGGGCTGGAGCTAACGAGAAGCCCCGTCGCCAAAACAGACGAGACGAAAGAGAGAGGGAGAAAAAAGATGGAGAAAGAGCTTCCGGATGGCGAATCCCAAGCCTCTCCATGGTTGGATCTGGGTTATTGTCCTCTACACTAGTGGTGCCGGCAGCAAGCCGTTGGAGACGAGAAATCACTGATCGACCTCCCAAAGGGCAGGACGTTGGGAAGGGGGAGGGGCCAGGAGGGCCGGATGCATGCGAGCGTTGG